>JADRCG010007101.1:0-22262 GCA_019844195.1 Rhabdomys dilectus
AAAAAAAAAAAAAAGAACAAGCACAGAATTGAATAAATTAATATTTGAATGAGCTTTATGAAAATTGAAAATTGAAATAAATTATAAATGTAAAGTAAAATTTAAATACATTGTTATTTGCAACAAAGTTATTTAGAATTAAATTATTGTTGCTAAAAGAAATAATAAAATGAGGAAGTAAAAAAGGGGAGGGGAAATCTTTTATCAAGATTGGAGTCTTTATGCTGCCTTTGAAATCTACAAAAAGTAGAGTGTTTCCTGTTTTTTTATTTTTGATATTATAATTTAATCATGACAATTCTCCCTCCTCTTTCCTCTCTCTAAACCAGTGGTTCTCAACCTTCCTAAGGCTGTAATCTCTTAATACAGTTCCTCATGTTATGGTGACCCCACAATCCTAAAATTCTTTGCGTTGATACTTCATAACTGTAATTTTGCTACTGTTATAATTAATAACATAAATATTTTATATGTAGGATGTCTGATATGTGACCTCTGTGAAAGAGTAGTTAGACCCCTCAAGGCAGTCATTACCTTCAGGTTAAGAACTGTTGCATTAATCCCTTCAATATGTCCCTCCCACTCTTCTTCAAGTTCATGGTGTTTTTTTTTTGCAGTGATACTACATGCATGATTATATTTATGTGTGTATATATTTTTTTCCAAAATATAACCTTTTGGCACTGAACAAGCAATTGGTATTGCCTGGAGCCAGCTCTCCTATTCCCAGCTTTGCCAGTTGCCTAGAGTCCTTTGTGTAGAAGTCTAGAATCTGTCTACTCCTATGGGTGCTGAAACTATAGTCGTTCACCCTAGTCTGACTCTAAGTTACCTTCTTTACTGCAGCCTTTATTCTATGTCTATCAACCCCGAGAGACCCAGTTTTGCCTGAGTCAAATTGCATCGATCTATGAAAGGAATAGATGTCTTTCTTGAAGCAAAGCTAACAGAAATCTTTTTCCCCAGAATCAATGCACATGACACTTCATTCGCCAGTGACTGATTATGACAGGTAATCAGATAGAAATCCCCAAATCTTTAGCAAACAGTAAAACCTATAAACAACAATTCACAGATGGTAGTAAGATGAGGTTTTCAGCAAATTCAAACACTGAAGGAGCCTGACAGCACTCATCAGACTGGGTGGTTCATAAGTCACGGTTAAGCATTGCATTTAAAACTTACAGGTATTAGAAAAACACTTGTCTACTATGGGTACAAAACTGGGCATCAATTCTCTGTAATCCATCCAAACAAATCACTTTTGGTGATTAGAATATGTGCTGTTTAAAGATTATTCATGAAAAGCTGCACAGTTTAATAAGAAATAAGAAAACAAGCAAATTGTATTTTGAATTGGTAATTTGAATTTGATTATAAAATGAAACTAATTATGTGATATTTTATCATTAGTTTGGTTTTTACTATGATTGCAGTTTTAGCTAATCTTTTTATATTAAAACATGACTGATTAGGAGGAAAGAACAGGGGTCAGATGACTACTGATGATGATATATGTCAGAAATTCCCTGATTGTTTTGTTAATGGTATGCATATTAAAAGTAATGTCAACACTTGAATTTTCCCAGTTCACTACCATCATTATTTTCTATTTTGAAGAAAAAAGAAGTAAAAGAAAATGCATTTTATTATTGTGAAATATATCAACATGTCTACTTTATTAAAAATAATATTATAAAATAGATGAAACTACAGAAGAAACTTCACATGATAGCAATTAAAAATTTGCCCCCCAAAATATATTGGAGACATGTCAGGTGTCTACACATGATGACCACACAAAACGCCATTAGATTCTTTCTGTGCTGACATAGAACTTTAGGTATGTTACTATAGCTTTTTAAACTAAAGACGGTTTCTAGAAAACATGGTTGTTTCTCCTGGGGACACGTTATTGCTTAAGAATAAATGACAAATATCTGGTAACAAAAATATCATGCATAATAAATACAGGACTGACCACAACGTGGTATAGGCTATGCCTCTGTTTCTAAAGTAAGGGAGTAAACTATTTGAATCAGAAAGTCAGAAAATTAAATTGTTAGTGGGGACTAAATGGGGTATGGCAGATGAATAGAAAGATTAACACTATATGAAAAAAGTTCTATATAAAATACTGTTGATGGTTTACATTATGAATATATTTCCTTCTCTTTTTTTTCCCTTTTTTTAAAATTGGATATAATATTTACATTTCAAGTTGTATCTTCTTATCCCATTTCCCCCACCACCCAGGAACTCCTTATCCGATCCCCCCTCCTTATACTTCTATGAGGGTGTGATTTTCCAGTTTCTATGATGCTGTTTTCATTACCATAAACTGCCTCGTAAATTTCTAAATCCTTCCATTTGTGTTATTAAATCTCCTATTTTTTTTTCTTTTTTTCTTTATTTTTTCTCTTTTTTTCCCTGTGTTTCCATCTTTTTTATCTCTTTTTATAAAATTGGGTATTATGTTTATGTTTGTGATTTTATCCCTGTACCCTACTTCCTCCCACCACCCAGAAACCTCCTACCCCATTCCCCCTCATGCTTCTCGGAGGCTGTGCTCGCACCTACCCCTGCCCCCACTACCCCCTCCCCACCCTCACATTCCCACCCCACTCTATGTTCGTTTTTTATGGGACCAAGAATCTCCTCTCCCACCTATGCCCAACAAGGCCATCCTCCCCTACATATACCGCTGGAGTCATAGGTCCCTCCCTATGTGCTCCCAGGCTGGTGGTTTAGACCCTGGGGGGCTCTGGTTGTTTGGTGTTGTTGCTCTCCTCCTGGGGTCACAAACTCTTTCTGCTCCTTCAGTCTTCTCTCGAAGTTCTCCATTGGGAAACCCTTGATCAAATCAGTGGTTAGCTGTGAGCAAAGTCCTCTGGATGTGTTAGTCTTTGGCAGACATCTAAGGAGACAGCTATATCATGTTCTTGACAGCATGCACTTCCATCCATCCACATAAGTGTCTAGCTTAGGTGACTGTACATGGGATGGATACCCAGGTGGAATGGTCTCCAGATGGTCCCTCCTTCAGTTTCTGTCCCATGTTTTGTTTCCATATTTGCTCCCTTGAGTATTTTTGTTACTCGTTCTAAGTAGAACTGTGGTGTCCCCTCTTGGTCTTCCTTCTTCATGAGCTTCATGTGGTCTGTAGGTTGAGTCATCCCTATTCCAAGCTTTTGGGCTAACGTCCGCTTAACAGTGAATAAATACCATGTGTGTTCTTTTGTGATTGGGTTAACTAACTCAGGATGATAATTTCTAGATCCATCCATTTAACTATAAATTTCTCGAATTCATTATTTTTAATAGCTGAGTAATACTCCATTGTGTAGATGTACCACATTTTTTGTATCCATTCCTCTGTTGAGGGACATCTTGGTTCTTTCCAGCTTCTGGCTATTATAAATAAGGCTGCTATGAACATAATGGAGCATATGTCCTTATTGTATATTGGAGCATCTTCTGGGTATATGCCCAGGAGTGGTATATATGGATCCTCAGGTAATGCTATGTCCAGCTTTCTGAGGAACCGCCAGACTGATTTCCAGAATGGTTGTACCAGCTTGCAATCCCACCAACAATGGAGGAGTGTTCCTCTTTCTCCGCATCCTGGCCAGCATCTACTATCACCTGAGTTTTTGTTCTTAGCCATTCTGACTGGTGTGAGGTGGTATCTCAGGGTTGTTTTGATTTGCATTTCTCTGATGACTAAGGATGTTGAGCATTTCTTAAGGTGCTTCTCAGCCATTCAAGTTTCCTCTGTTGAGAATTCTTTGTTTAGCTCTGTACCCCATTTTTAATAGGGTTATTTGGTTGTCTAGAGTCTAATTTCTTGAGTTCTTTGTATATCTTGGATATTAGCCCTCTATCAGATGTAGGATTGGTTAAGATCTTTTCCCAACCTGTTAGTTGCTGTTTTGTCTTATTGACAGTGTCCTTTGCCTTACAGAAGCTTTGCAGTTTTATGAGGTCCCATTTGTAAATTCTTGATTTTAGGGCATAAGCCATTGGTGTTCTGTTCAGGAAGTTTTCCCCTGTGCCTAGGTATTCGATTGTCTTCCCCACCTTCTCTTCTGTTAGTTTCAGTGTATCTGGTTTTAAATGAAAGTCTTTTATCCACTTGGATTTGAGCTTTGTACAAGGAGATAAGCATGGATCGATTTGCATTTTTCTACATGTTGACTTCCAGTTGAGCCAGCACCATTTGCTGAAAATGCTGTCTTTTTTCCACTGGATGGTTTTAGCTCCTTTGTCAAAAATCAAGTGACCATAGGTATGTGGACTAATTTCTGGATCTTGAATTCTATTCCATTGATCATCCTGCCTGTCTCTGTACCAATACCATGCAGTTTTTATTACTATTGCCCTGTAGTACAGTTTGAGGTCAGGGATGGTGATTCCCCCAGAAGTTCTTTTGTTGTTGAGAATAGTTCTTGTTATCCTGGGTTTTTTTTTTTCGTTGTTGTTGTTGTTGTTCCAAATAAATTTGCAAATTGCTCTTTCTATCTCTATGAAAAATTGATTTGGAATTTTGATGGTGATTGCTTGAATCTATAGATTGCTTTTGGCAAGATGGCCATTTTTACTAGATTAATCCTGTCAATCCAGAAGCATGGGAGATCTTTCCATCTTCTGAGGTCTTCTTCTATTTCTTTCTTCAGAGACTTGAAGTTCTTGTCATACAGATCTTTCACTTGCTTGGTTAGATTCACTCCAAGATATTTTTTATTATTTGTGACTATTGTGAAGGGTGTCATTTCCCTATTTTCTTTCTCAGCCTGTTTATCTTTTGGTTATAGGAAGGCTACTGATTTGTTTGAGTTAATTTTATATCCTGCCACATTACTGAAGTTGTTTATCAGGTTTAGGAGTTCTCTGATGAAATTTTAGGGTCATTTAAGTATACTATCATATCATCTGCAAATAGAGAATTTTTGACTTCTTCCTTTCCTATTTGTATCTATTTGACTTCCTTTTGTTGCCTAATCGCTCTAGCTAGGACTTCTAGTACTATATTGAATAGGTAGGGTGAGAGTGGGCAGCCTTGTCTAGTTCCTGATCTTATTTGAATTGCTTCAAGTTTCTCTCCATTTAGTTTGATGTTGGCTACTGGCTTGCTGTATATTGCTTTTACTATGTTTAAGTATGGTCCTTGAATTCCTGCTCTTTCCAAGACTTTTAACATAAAGGGATATTAAATTTTGTCAAATGATTTCTCAGCATCTAGTGAGATGATCATGTGTGTTTTTTTTTCTTTGAGTTTATTTATGTAGTGGATTACATTAATGGATTTCCAAATATTGAACCATTGCTGCATTTTTGGGATAAAGCCTACTTGATCATGATGGATGATTGCTTTGATGTGTTGTTGGATTCGGTTTGCGAGAATTTTATTGAGTATTTTTGCTTCAAATATTCATAAGAGAGATTGGTCTGTAGTTCTCTTTCTTTGTTGGGTCTTTGTGAGGCTTAGGTATGAGGGTAATTGTAGCTTCATAGAACGAATTGGGTATTGTTCCTTCTGTTTCTATTCTGTGGAATAGTTTGAAGAGAATTGGTATTAGGTCTTCCTGGAAGGTCTAGTAGAATTCTGCACTAAAACCATTTGGCCCCGGACATTTTTGATGGGGAGGTTTTTAATGACTGCTTCTGTTTCTTTAGGGGTTATGTGACTGTTTAGCTGGTTTATCTGCTTCTTGTTTAACTTTGGTACCTGGTATCTATTTAGAAAATTGTCCATTTCATCCAGATTTTCCAATTTTGTTGAGTATAGGCCTTTGTAGTAGGATCTGACGATTTTTTTATTTTCCTCTGTTTCTGTTGTTATGTTTCCCTTTTCAGTTCTGATTTTATTAATTTGAGTACTGTCTCTGCACCCCTTGGTTAATCTGGCTAAGGGTTTGTCTATCTTGTTGATTTTCTCAAAGAACCAGCTCCTGGTTTTGTTGATATTTTGTATAGTTCTTTCTGTTTCAACTTGGTTGATTTTAGCCCTGAGTTTGATTATTTCCTGCCGTCTTCTCCTCTTGTGTGTATTAGCTTCTTTTTGTTCTAACATTTTCAGGTGTGCTGTCAAGTTATTAATGTATCCTCTTTCCACTTTCTTTTTGTGGGCACTTAGACCTATGAATTTTCCTCTTAGTACTGCTTTCATGGAGTCCCACAAATTTTGATATCATGTGTCCTCATTTTCATTTAAATTTAAAAAGTCTTTAATTTCTTTCTTTATTTCTTCCTTTACCAAGTTATCATTGAGTAGAGCATTGTTCAGTTTCCACGTGTATGTGAGCTTTCCGTTGTTTTTGTCCATGTCAAAGACGAGTCTTAATCCATGGTGGTCTGATAGAGTACAAGGGATTATTTCAATCTTTTTGTATCTGTTAAGGCCTGTTTTGTGACCAATTATATGGTCTATTTTGGAGAAGGTACCATCAGGTGCTGAGAAATAGGTATATTCTTTTGTTTTAGGATGAAATGTTCTATAGATGTCAGTTAAGTCCAATTGGTTCATAACTTCTGATAGTTTCATTGTGTCTTGGTTTAGTTTCTGTTTCCATCATCTGTCCATTGATGAGAGTGGGGTGTTGAAATCTCCCACTATTATTGTGTGAGGTGCAATGTATGCTTTAAGCTTTAGTAAAGTTTCTTTTATGTATGTGGGTGCCCTTGCATTTGGATCATAGATGTTCAGAATTGCAAGTTCCTCTTGGTACATTTTTCCTTTGATGAAAATGTAGTGTCCTTCTTTATCATTTTTATTACTTTTGGTTGAAAAACCATTTTATTTGATATCAGAATCTCTACTCCAGCTTGTTTCTTGGGGCCATTTGCTTGGAAGATTGTTTTCCAACCTTTTACTCTGAGGTAGTGTCTGTCTTTTTCACAAAGGTGCGTTTCCTGTATGCAGCAATGTGTAGGGTCCTGTTTATGTATCCAATCTGATAGTCTATATCTTTTTATCGGAGAATTGAGTCCATTGATATTAAGAGATATTAAGGAAAAATGAATGTTGTTTCCTGTTATTTTTGCTATCGGTGGTGGAGTTATTTTTGTGTAGCTACCTTCTTCTATGTTGTTGGAGGATTACTTTCTTGTTTTTTCTAGGTTGCAGTTTCCCTCCTTGTGTTGGAGTTTTCCTCCAATTATCCTTTGAAGTGCTGGATTTGTGGTAAGATATTGTGTATATTTGGATTTGTCATGGAATATTTTGGTTTCCCCATCAATATTGATTGAGAGTTTTGCTGGGTATAGTAGTCTGGGCTGGCATTTGTGTTCTCTTAGGGCCTGTATGATATCAGTCCAGGATCTTCTGGCTTTTATAGTCTCTGTTGAGAAATCTGGTGTAATTCTTATAGGTCTGCCTTTATATGTTACTTTGCCTTTTTCTCTTACTGCTTTTAGTATCTTCTCTTTGTTTTGTATATTTGATGTTTTGATTATTATGTGATGGGAGGTATTTCTTTTTTGGTCTAGTCTATTTGGGGTTCTGTAGGCTTCTTGTATATTTAAGGACATCTCTTTCTTTAGGTTAGGGAAGTTTTCCTCTATAAATTTGTTGAAGATATTTACTGGTCCTTTAAGTTGAGAGTCTTCACCCTCATCTAAACCTATTATCCTTAGGTTTGGTCTTCTCATTGTGTCCTGGATTTCCTGGATGTTTTGTGTTAGAAACTTTTTACATTTCACATTTTCTTTGACCGTTGTGTCTATGTTTTCCATGGTTATCTTCTGCACATGAGATTCTCTCTTCTATCTCTTGTATATTTTTGGTGATACTTGCAACTCCTGATCTTTTTCCTAGGTTTTCTATCTCCAGGGTACTTTCCCTTTGAGATTGTTTATTGTTTCTACTTCAATTTTTAGGTCCTGGACAGTTTTGTGTAATTCCTTGACCTGTTTTGTTGTGTTTTCTTGCAGTTCTTTAAGGGCTTCTACCTGTTTACCTGCGTTCTCCTCAAATTCTTTGAGAGTGTTGTTTATGTCCTTTTTAAAGTCCTCCATCATCATCATGAGAAGTGATTTTTATTCTGAGTCCTGCTATTCTGGTGTGATGTGGTGTTCTGGACTTGCTATAGTGGGGGAGCTGGGTTCTGGTGATGCCAAGTAACTTTGGTTTCTGTTGTTTACATTCTTAACGCTTGCCTTTTGCCATTTGGTTAGCTGCAGTGCTATTAGTACACACTGGTTCTGAATGGAGTCTGCCTTTCTTCTTATCTTGGTTGTGTCAGAACTCCTCGGGGTCCAGATGACTCTATGATCCTGAGCTCCACCTGTTCTGGGTACAGTGCCTCCTCTAGGATATTTCAGGATATGGTATCTTCACGGTAGTAGACTAGCTAGGTGTTTGCTGCTCTGAATGTAGTTGTTCCTCTGTGATGCTTCAGGATATGGTGTCCCCTGCTCTGCAGCTCTGTGGGCCATGTCCTCTCTAGGATGCCTGCAGCTCTGCAATCCTTGAACTCTCTTGGGTACCTCTGCAGCTCTGCAGTCTCTGACCTCCCTAGGATGCCTCTGCACTCAGTTTCCAGAGGGGAGCAGATCAGCTGGAAGACTGCTCCAGCCACCATTATCTGGACCAGGGGTGGAAGGGGAGTGGCTCTCCACAGGGGCAGGGTCTGGATGCCAGGTGCCCTCTGGGGGGCTCCCTACTGCTAGTTGTTCTTCTAGGGCCTAGGGCCTAGGGTCTCCTACCTGCTGCTCTGCTGTTTGTGTCCTCCCTAATGCCTCCAGACTCAGTTTCCAGAGGGGAGCAGATCGGCTAGGTGACTCTATTTCCTTCTCTTTAAGAGTATACATGACTAGGGTATAATTTGGCACAATTTATTTGATGTTTCACTATACCATAAACATGTAGAAAAAGACATGAGGTGTTTTTTTTTTCAGGTATATATTTAGTAGTTGATGCAATTGATCATCTATACTTATATTATACATAATTAAATTATATATAGTTTATATATTAATATGTTTACTTATACTTGCATATGTAGTATTCACACACTTGCACACACACACACATATACACACACACGAATCTCATAGTTATGTTTCAGTTTCTATGATTCTTAACTCCAAACTATTTTCAGGATACATCTTTTTTGAATAATTTTTGATGTTTAAACAGGAGTCGTGTTATGGCTAAATAAAATGGTTCAATTCTTCTGGCTGGTCATACCTATATACTTACCTCTATGGATTCTTACAGGGAAAGACTGCTTTCCTAGAGTCAAAATGCATGTACACAACCATGGTTCACTTAGTCTACAGACATCTTAGAGACAGTTTACTGAACAATTAGTCAAAAATTGCATTCTTTCTTGAATTTTTCTCAAGGTTTATTATTTCTCCTCTTATTTCTTTTCTCTTGAGGCTCTCTCAAAGGCTTGGTTTGCACATATGTCTTCTATGGTTCCAGGGAAACTAAGGTTGCAACAGTAACTGTAGCTGTCATATGCTTTTGGGGGGCACTTAAAAATAATCTTTGTAATTGTACAATTATAGAATGAAAAGATTGTCAAATACTAGATTTATCTGTATAGTTTTATCGGGTTATACCTGTATTGTAAATGATATTAAAATTCAAGTTTAATAATATGTTCAATATTTGGGAATATACTTCACTTTAGGAGTGTTATTCAGGATGTTTTAGGTTTTGGAAAATAGATTATAACCATTCACAAAATGTTGTCTATTGCAGAAGACAAGTCCAGATGGATGACATAGGAAATAGCCATGGAACTGATGTTAATATATTAATATTATTATGAGTAGGTTGGCAGAAAACTTAAAAGAAACTAAAATATCCTTCTGGACATATGGGAACATCAGGGCATCTTTCACAATAGAGAATGAAGTGTTGCTGAAAGATGATTACATAGCTATTTCAAGTAACCTTTGCCAGAACATATTAAATAGAACACATCATGGCTATCAGAGCTCATGAAATGGTGCAAAAGAAAGAACATGGGCCACAGTGTTTGGCAAGTAGCCAAGAAAGAATTTGCTGAAAAGGTAGATTCTTTTTGGTTTGTGTGCCAATTCCTATATCATGAAAATATGAGAAAGGTAGTAATAAAAAGACCAGCAGCTGTCAGATGGTGGGAGCAAGCTGGCAAACAAAGTGCAGTTATTACCAGCATTAAAGACTTGGAATTGTTATTTCATGGTCTGGAACCACTACCATATAAAAGGGACAAGAATGAACAATCTATAATCTGTATGCATAGAGAGTTAAGCTTGGCAAGTATAAAAGGAAGGAATTAAAATTTTTTCTTTGTATTTATGTGTTGTAGTGTATGCATGTATGCACATGTGTGTGCTGTGTGCTGGTGAATGCTCCTGAATACATACTTGACTCAAGGTTTGATGTCTGCTTGTGAGTTCTGTGTGTGGGTGTATACATGTGTGGAGGTTAGATTTCTGGTGTCTTCTTATAAGTTTTTGAGCTAGAGACTCTCACTGAAGCTGGACCTCACTAACTGACTTGATTGGCTAACCAGTGAGTCCCCTGGATATCACTTCTTCTGACTTTTAACACAGGACTAACAGCAGCACACATGGTTTTGAGTGGAAAATTGGTATCCAAACTCAAGTTTTCATATGTGTGTTGTCTCTATAGCCTTATAGAAATGAACTAGAGATGTGAATAATGTATAATTTAAAATATATGAAACAGTTACAGTCAACTTACTCAAAATAGACACTGAGGAACTATTTGTAAACCATTTTATTTAAAAATCGAAGTTAATCACATATAGTATGGTTATAATGCTTAATTTTTTTGTCAGAGACATGTGGAATCTTAGTAAAATATGGAAGATAATCACTAAAACAAACATTATCCTTGCTTTTAAAATGTGTGATTTATAAATGCCTGCACCATTACTTAAACCATGCAGAATACATAAAATTATGTAACCTAAAATATCTATAATAAATTTTGGCTGTTATTACCATGACAAGGTATATTCATATTTCTTGTTTTGTGGAAAAATTAATGATTTCAAAATTCTGTTTTTCTTATTTAGCAATCTATCTATGATCTTTTATAGGCATATCTGTGACCAGTTTAATTTATGTGCATGTGAATTATTACAAGCCCTGTGGGTATTCTATATTGATGTTTGCTTTAGACTTGGGGATTAATTTGCTCATTGGTAGATACTCATGTGTAATCAGTTATTTTTCCAGTACTAAGCTCTAACCTCTTAAACATAACACATAATTCCCATGAAAATTTGGAGTCCTTATAATTCAGATTAAATAGATTAGAGAACTTAGATCAGTCATAAACTTTTGAAATACAATGATTTACTATGTATGCTGTACATTTGCAGTGTATAAATACCAGAATGGAATATCAGAATGATCTTTTGGAAACCTGAACTCACAAATCAAGGAAACAGCAGTTATCAAATAAATTCATCATTAATGCTACGCAGCAAAACAATGCTTACTGTGTAGTTTTAAATATGATATGTTACATAGATGTTTTAATAGAGATAGTATGTTGGTCCAAATTGTTTTAAAGTCTATAACTTCTAACTGCTAAGAGTAATTTTCTGAATATTTCCCTTTTATTAGAAATATATTATTTATCATGTAAATCTTGATTACAATTTGCCCTCCCTCTACACCTCCCTGTTCTTCTCTACCTCTCCTTCTATCTGGAGCTACTCTCTCTCTGTCTCTCATTAGAAAAGAGCAAAATTCAAAGAGATAAGAACAAAATATAATGAAATGAAATATAATAAGATAAAAGAAGCTCACCACGTTGAAGTTAGACAAGGCAAACCAACAAAAGAAAGAGTCCAAGAGAAGGCACAAGGACCAGAGATCCACTCATCCACACACTAAAGAGATTACTGAAAACATTAAACTGAAAATTTTAATGAAAATACTGAGGACCTAGTGCAGACCTGTAAATGCTAGGACTGGAATGGCAGGACCTTCTGAGGACAGGTGAATTCAGGGAAAGACATCTAGAATTGAGAGGCATTAAATGGGTAGCAAGGAAGTTCACTGTAGTGGAAATATATGAAGGCAGTTGTAATCATATCTCCAAATAATTAAGGAGATCCTAACTGGCCATTCCTTGTCATCAAATGATGCTTCCAGTACTGGTACTGGGCTATATCCAATTGAGTCATTGGCCAAAGATTAAAATCTTCAAACAACTCAGGCTGTTGAGAAGACAATAGACTGTTCTCCAACATTTGACAGCAAGCCTTCATTGCTCAAGACAACATCCATACAACTCATTGAATGAGGAGAGGTCAAACTGATGTCTACATAAATCTTTTACCTCAATTTCTCAATGTTTTTGGTATGGGTAGGTACTCTGTAGGCTACCAAAATAGAAACATATACATCAATCCACCCACAATACCTTTGACCTGCAATGCTTACTGTTTACAAAATATTCTAGGGCATTTGTAATAAAAGGCTTGTGGGAATAACCAATCAGTGTCTGAATTAATGAAGGGCCTATTCCAGGAAATATAACTTATACCTAACACTGTTTGAGTGGTCAGGAAACAGTTACAAGATAGCCCAGATACTTAGGATAAAACCAAATAGTGCCGAAATTTATAAAATATGGAGTAAAAAAAGGATTCTTGAAGATACTGCCTGTACTCCTGCAAATTTTATAAAACAAAATGCCCATTTATGCTAAAATTGATCTTGGTTTGGGTACAGGACTTTTTATTTGATACTATAAAAAAATCCCATGATTTTCTTTGCACAATGATAAGACATGATATTATCTCCTGTTTTATTCTCTGTCGCAGGTATATTGTGAGACACATGATTAAAATATTATGGATATAAAGTATTTTATGAGCTCTAATAATAACTAACAAGTTTGAGAAGGCACTGAGTGAGGTACATGACAATTATCAATAATAAAATAATCACATTATATCATGCTCCTTGGAGAAATAATTTGATGCTACTTAATTAATCTCCTTGAATCCTTTCTAATTTAAATCTAGAAAACATGTTCCAAAGGAACAAATATGATGGACAAGCTTGAGCTATTGTCAGTGTGTGGCTTCCATATATTTGGCTGCTAGAGACTGGATGATGTATCGGACATGAAACAAAATGGGATATTTCTAGTTGTTATTCCAAGTTCTAATATGTTCACAGTAGAAACCATGTGTCATAAGAATCACTAGCCAAGTGGAAGAAAAAGAACAAACAGAAAATAAAAGATGATTTTTGAGGAAAAAAATGTCCCCTAAGCAATGATAATAATATAAACTTCATTATGGAAAAGGTAATTAAATATCTTACTAACACCTGAAATGAGAGAAAAATTTTATCACATGTTATAGAATGCAATATTAAAATATAGATTTACATATTATCACATGTTAATATTAAGGATTATTGTGCACACTTTAACATTAAAATTAGTATGTAGTAATCAAAATTTAAAAATATATAACACACATTTAAAATTAATTTAAATGTTTAAATATATTTCAAATTTACTAATACTTGGGTTCAGAAATCACTGAGAAAAATACAAAAAGAAAAAAAAAACCTTGGGACTCATAGGTCATGCTTTCTTTACCTCAATTCTAAGCTCTATTCCTCTCTTCACTTTGATAAGAATTTGTGTCTATAAAAGCAAGCCATAAATCTTAAATAATTCACTGTTAATCTTTTTTCATTCCTGGACATTTTCCTGTGTCATATATCTTGTCTTATACCTAGTTATAGAATGTTAGACAGAAGCACTCTGGAAGATCTAGCAAACAGGTCCTACTGAGTCTTCCTGTTCATTACCACGATGTCAGAAGCCCTTATATCCAATCATGTTTCTGCCCAACAATCCTCTATAACAATTCTTATAGGACACATCTGGTAGAAGCATGAAACTTCCCACATCTTCTATCATTGATATTGCTTCCTCACTGCTAAAGGATAGCTGTGTTGGGTCTAGTTTCATTGTTTGGCAATATTATTTTCCTTGATCTCTGTAAGCATTTTTCTCCTGCACTGTAGTTTGTACATTTTATAATGAGAAATTTGTTAAAAATAGAACATTCTTACCATTATTTTACTGTAGTTTTGATAATTTATTTGTTTTTTTTACCTTTTAGAGATTAATTACAAAATCATTGATTTCAACCTGACTTTTCTTTTACTTTCATACACACACACAAACTCTCTCTCACATGTACACATGCACTCTCACATACATATTCACACACACACACTCACACATATGCACTTTCTCACACACACATACAGACACACACACACCCTCACATATAAACACATGCACACACATACATATACTCATGCACATACACACATGTGCACACACACACAGGCACATAAACATACACAGAAGAATTCTTTTGTAAATTTCTGGTTTTTCTTCTCTGTAAGTTTTCTGTCCCACTTGCAGCCTCATTTCCTTCTTCAATAGCAGTATTTTGAATAATTATTATTTTATTGTGGTCAAAAATGTATCTGAGGTTAACTTTTATCATATTTTCTCTTAATGCTTTCACATCATCTGTATTAGAGGTCACTGATTATATTTCTCTGCTTGGTCTAGTCTATTTATTCCTTTTATACCCTTTCTTTGGTGCTTTTTTATTATTTTTCTGAGATTATAACATAATTATGTTATCTCCTGCTTTCTTTTCCTTTCTCCTAGCATACATTTTTAGGTTAAGAATTTCTGGGTTTTTTTTTTGTTGTTGTTGTTAATATAATGACTCTGTTATCATTTTCAAATTAAATATTGAAATATTTCTCCATATTTTATTGATTATTTTATGCCCAACTCCAATAGTTTAAATGTATTAATTTATGAATGAATATTGGTATATTATTTTGTATGTTAAAGTTATGGCATCTGAAAATGTTCAGCATTTGATTGAGTGGGATGCAGGAATTCTGCAAAATTAAGTATATGTTCCAGTCTTTCTAATATAATTCTGTGTGTACCTCTCCTACCAGAAATTCTAGGCAGGTTGGTTCCTTTCTCAGAGTCTGCTGAGTTTACTTCCACTGTTTCGGTCCTACATGACATCTCAAGTTTACAATGCTATAAATCTACAACTAGCATGCTTTGTCTGTCTCAGTAATAGCTAGTGGTTCAAATCTAAAAGTTCATCAAATGTGTGGTTGTTAATGGTAACAAACTAGGAGAGTATATATGTATGGTTCACAGGCCAACAAGCGTCTTCTCTATTCTAGGCTTGTCCCAGTGCTTCATCAACAAGTATCAGTCTGTAGTCAGTCAACATAGCAGTTAGTTGAGGTCCAGGCTTTACCATTTGGGCAAATGGGCTGAGATTTTAATACAACAACCTGGCATCTACTTCCTTCTTTTTCATGGAAAGCAGGAATTTACTCTTTATGGCTTGGGTTGAAAGAGTGAAGATGTACAAAATTGTTTTGCCAACAAAGCTATAATACCTAACACTCATATCATGCCATGCCATGCAGCGTATGGCCAGGACAGAATCTATAGACATGTTTTACTGTGGTATAAAAATACCCTGGAAACATTGTAGCAAGCCAGAGTGATTCTGGTTGTATCAGAAATATTGTAAATAAAGGTAATCACCAACATTAGACAGTTCTAGGAGCTTAGTTTTCTTCAGTAGTTGGGGGTATATAGGAAATGTTGAAGTCTGTACAGTACTGGCTCATCTGTGTTTCAAGTAACATATTCTAATTTTGATGATTCCCAATATCTTCATCTTTCAATATTGGTCATTTGAACTATTGTCAAAAAACAAACAAATAAACAAATGAACAAACAAAGAACCCCAAAACAAACACCAAAGATACCTTTAAGCTATGGGCACATTTGTTAATGGTTCCTTCTGCTTTTTCTTTCAGTGGTTTTTCATGTATACATTTTCTCTAATCTGTCTCATGATTCATAAAATTTCTGTTTGTAACATGTAACAGATATTCAACTTAATTGTTTTTGTCCATGTAGTTACTAGGAGGGTTTATGTAAATTTTTTGAAGGAAAGTATTATTTTTCTAGCTGTAGCTTAATGTGTTGTCAAACAGCATCTTGTGTGCATGTAGGGTTCTCTTATTTCTAATTCACTGGTTTTCCTCCCCTATGTAGTCAAAATAAGAAATGTATTTATCATTAAAAATTCATAATAAATAATACTGAAATGTGAAATCAAGCAATATGTTGTAACATTTTTGCTAAAAGTTATTATTATTATTATTTAAAATAATTCAAACATCTACTTTTATTTTAGTTATAACTCTTTGATTATCCTAAAAAGTCTTGCTGAAATACTTACTTTAAAACTTTAGATTAACTGAAATATTAGGAACATTGTTCTGTTTCCTGACAATAATAAGGCTTTAATTTTTAATGACATCTTTCATTTCTTGTAGCAAATCTTACTCAATAAAGTTTTTACAAATAATTTATTAAATATATCATTTTTATGGATTTTTTTGACACAACTATTGACAAATTCTGTTTTCTCTAATTACTGCCTACTATTATAGCTAAAGTCCCGTGATAGTTTCTGGAGGAGTTTTTAAACTTTTTTGGATTGTCTGCATAAGCAATTGTGACAATTGTGAATATAGAATAATAAACTGTTAAAATAAAATGTTTCAGTTGCCATGCCTGCTTTTATCACTGTACTAATGAAGTCATTTTCCTCAAAATGGAGGAAAAGTTAGCAACACAGATATCTCTTTTTCTAAAAATTTAATGAGAAACTACTGTATATTATATTATTAGTATGCTCCTAAACTTGGCATACTATTACAAGCCTTAATCTCACTTTTGTAGAAATATGACATGATTCTGTTTCATACCAGCCTAAGGAAAAACAAACAAACAAACAAACAAACAAAACAACAACAAAAAAAGGGACAGTATCTAACCAAAATCGTTCCCATCAGAACAAGATCCTTCTCTTCTACCGATATGTAGGGTCATTATTAATGCACTAAGATAACTTATATATTTTACTACATTTAATTAATACGCTGATTTTCTTTGATGGCTTTTAAATGTTAACTTCTTTATTTTTGACTATTATTACTCACATGGCTAGAATACATTGTTCCTAAAATGGTTTGTTAATGTTGGTAACTCAAGTGTGCAAAGATTTGTTAATTAGCTTTTCATAAACAGGAGCTTGTGGCCTTAATTGAAATAACTCAGTAATATATTTTTGAGTTTATGTCTATTAATCTTTTCTGCAATTTGCTGAGTTCTTTAAATCCACAGTTCCATGTTTTTTATCCCATTTGGTTAATTATTTGTTATCCTGTGTGTATTCTTTACATATTGGAACTTTTTTATCATTCAAACATCTCTGAGAATATTTTTTCAATTCTTTTTATTTCAAATGCTTCTTTTATTGTTTTGTAATTATTATAGAATTGTATCACTTCCCTTTCTTCTCTACAATAACCCTTCAATTCAATATGTCCCTCCTTGCTATCTCTGAAGTGTCCCTCCTTGCTCTCTCTGAAATGCATAGTTTTTTCACATAAGAAAAGCATTAGTTTAAAATTATATAATTATATGAACATATACATTCTATGTTATATTTGAGGTATTTGTTTATTTATTCATTTATTCTTCTCTCACATATTACATATCAATTTTTGTTTCCCCTCCATTCTTTTCTAGTACTTCCTGTCCCAACCCTTTTTCTTCTCCAGAACCTCTCCTCCATTTCTCAGAAAAGGGCATTGACCAACATGGCATAACAAGTTACAATAAACCTAGGAACCTTATATCAAGGTTGGTCCAGGCAGCCCAGCATGAAGCAGGCAACTGAATCAGAAGAAACACTCACTCCTACTATTAAAAGTCCCCCAAGAATACCAGTATCCACAGCAATAACATATATGTTATGGTTAGACCCATACAGGCTTCTTGATTATCTCTTCAGTGTTTGTGAACTCCCATATTCCCTGATTAGTTGATTCTGCTGAATCTTTCCTGTGACGTTCTTAAACTACAATCCCACCCCACCTTCTGCAGGATTTCCTGAGCTATGCACAATGGGTGGGCATCAGCCTTAGTGCCTGCTCCTATCTCTTGCTGAATGAAATGCAAGACTGTTTTTTGCCATTAATTATTCTTATGACATTTTTCTGCAACTCTTAATGAATAGTCTGTGCTACACGTTTTCAATATTAATTGAAATCTTTATTTGCTTTTGATTAAGCCTGCTATTAAATCTACTCAATCATGCCATTTTCCCCTGATAAATATTGTGGATTTATTTATTGATTTGTTTGTTTGTTTGCTTGCTTGCTTTGGGATTATCTACACATACTGGTAATGATTGATTCATCATATTGATTCAAGGTAACAGACATAAGTTGAATACCTATTCTGTAAGGATTGTCTACAATTTCCACATCTAAGTTTTCTTTTAGCTTTCTTCCAATGTCTTGTTTTTTCTAACGAGTGATCATAATATCTTACTTATTAAAACATTTAACATTGTTTTGTTGTGCTCTGATCATTCCAGGAACTATTTTGTAGAGTTCTTTTTCTTTCTTTCTTTATTATTTTTTCTTCATTTTTAACTGAGCAGCTAGTTAGGTTGTCTTTTCATCCTGAGTTCACATTCATTTGGCTGTACTTTGTTGTTGAAATGACACTCCAAGTTTTTCAGAAACTACCCTCACATGAGAGTACTCAAACTGCAAATGCTGATCCCCTTCCCACCATGGCTTTGAAAGAAGCTGAAATCTTTCCTTGGCCTTTCAGTCTCCAATTCATTTTTATTATTATATTTATTTATTATGGGTAGATATACACATACATCAGAGTTGAGCTCACCTTACTTTGCACGCAGTAGTCTTGTGATCCTGCAGCCCTTCCTTCTTTCTTCCGTTTGACATTTTATTTGTAATCTCTGTCTTGAATGTGCAATTTAGGAGTAACTCACGGCTTTTGATAGCTTTACAGATTAATTTTAGTGGAGCCTTTTCTCTAATTCTTATTTTCTATGACTTACATGTTTAATTCCCATATCCTTTTGCTTGACTTAAACTTTGATTTGTGAAATCTGAGGCTGGCTTCACTGCAAGTGACTGCTTGTGGTTTAGTGCCCATGTGGGTACATTTAATGTACCATGTGGTACAGACTGGGAAACAGGAGTTAGGTAAGGTCTGTGCACTTGAATCTTAACCAGTTTACTTATCTTATAGATAATGCCAATTTAGAAGTTTCTAATTTTAGTGTCTCTCTAATAGCATATAACTCTCACCTATGAATGGATACACACACACACACACACACACACACACACATATATATATGTATATATATATGAATTTAAAAATACATGTAACTTGGGTTTTGGGAGGGAACAAAATGGAGAGATAAATCTCCTTTGCAAGGGATGTGTAGCATAACTGATGTTTACTGTGTTCTCAATTTGGTTACTGTTCACCTTAAGGTCCTGATATGTCTATTACAGATGCGATTTTATTGGAAGGCATTTTCATGTTGTGGATTCTGCATGTCTAACCAGATCTAATCAAATTTAGGTATATGTGGGAAACAACAAAATATAATAGGTTGAAAGCATCCCTTCGTCATTCCCAGCCCATGAGATAAAGATAGAGGCACTCTATTAATAACAGGATGCCATTACACATTTCATTACACTTAAGCTATTCCCCTCTTTCATACATATTAAACTTCTCAAACAGTGCACAGCAAAAGATCCCAACAACAAAAGTGCAGGTAATAATCAATACGTAATTCTCCTCTGTATCATTCTCTTTGATGTGTGCAGGCTGGGCTAGGAGATGAGGATGTTCATGGTAGGGTTATTTTGAGTTACTTTTGAGCTGCTTATTAGCAGGTCTTTATTACTAGCTCTCCAAGGCAGTTGTGACATGTTTTTAAGATGACTCTTTTGTCCCAGGAAACCACAATGCCTACTTTAGTCTGCAGCATATTCTAAAAAAAGGACAAGAAAAGGCCAATTAAATTATAAAATACCTCAATGGTCCTTGCCACATATCCCTAGCTTTTACACCTTATACAATATTAAATTATAGAGATTTTAGAGGAAAAACACTAGCTTGCTCTGAAATTAGTCAAGCAGCAATGATGTGTACTTCCACATAATAATAGGGGCTGAGAAATCAAGCAATGGCAATCACAACTGAAAGGCACCTATAAATGAAAGGACATTAGAGAGACCAGTGTATATTATACACATTTTGATTGAATGAAAGATCAAGTATTAATTCTGGAAACAACTTAATGACACAGTATTGTGGGCAATCATCCTCACAAGTTAAAGGAAATAACTTAATGTAATCATTGCTACAGAATTGCAGTCCTTTCCTATCGGATAAGTCAGGCCACTTCATGAAGTTTTCTCTTTATAAGCATTGTGTGTGGTTTGTCACAACTTTCATTGCTAAAGTCTGGGTATTCCTACTACGGTTTGTTTTTTCTTAAGCTTATGGAGAAGAGCAAATTTATGAAGTACATAGGTTATACAAAAGGGACGCGTAAGCAGAAGTGGGACTTTGTGGAGAGTGAAGGGAAAGTAGGCGTGGATGGGGAACAAGAGAGAGTAGTGGGGACGAATATGATCAAAATCTATTATACATATGAAAATCCCATAATGAAATCTAGTCCCACATAAAATTAGTATATGCTAAAACAAACATAGACAGACTATAAATGATAAATAGATTGAGTATGGGATGATGGATGATTTATATATGGTCTGATGACAGTGATAGACGATAGATAGATAGATAGATAGATAGATAGATAGATAGATAGATAGATAGATAGATTAGATAGATAATGGAAAATTGATAAACAGATGATAGACACATTAATTAGTAATATACATATATTATATATTTACATATAAATAAATGTGAAAGTTTTGAAACTAGTGTGAATACTAGCCTTTTGTCTTTGAAAGTTATTTATTGCGTTCACTTCTGTTTGTTGCTTTCATTCATAGATGACATTCCCAAGTAGAAATATTTCTTCATTCACTTGTTAGGGTTTCTTAATATGCCAGTTGAGATATTTTATATGTCTTTCTCTCCTACCCTATGATTGTTCTTGTTATTGTTCTTAATTAGTAAAATAACTGTCACCTCACATGCATCAAATGAATCCCAGGTAATGATTATAACACTATTTCACTGTGAAACAATCTTCCTTAATTTTTCCTCTGTATACAGAGATTACATCACAGCAGTCATTGACTTTTAATGCCTTACTTCCCTGGAGCCCATTGAGTCTCTCTAAGCTATCTCTATTTCTTCATGATAAATACAGACAAAGAGAATTGATAGTGAAACAATCCCTGGAATTTTTATTAAGAAACTACAAACCAAAGCGAGAAGTTACTAGTCAATTTATTTATCATAGCCTCCACCTACTTCTGTTTATACCAAAATATCAATATTAGCTATTTTAACATGGTTTACTACATATAATTACTAAAACATTTAAGATGGTGATAAAATATTTGTGTTCTTTAAAAATTAATTACCACAGTCCCAGGTATGTTAGCATTCTTTAATCCTGGCACTATGAGGCAGAGGTAGGCTGATTTCTGTGAATTTCTGGTCTACATGCCAAGTTTGGCCTGCCAGGGTTACACAGTGATATTCTGTTTAAAATAAAATCAAATAGTATCTTAATTAGCATTTCAACTGTTGTGATATCAACAACAAAAGCAATTGTGGAAGGAAACAGTTCTCAGTTAATACTCCATCACTGAGATAAATCAGAGCAGGGATTCTAGGCAGGAATCTTGATGTAGGATCTGAAGCTTAGGCCAAGGAGAAGTGCCACTTATAGACTTCCTCATCACTGCTTGCTCAGAATTTTTTTTTATACCAGCCACAACCACATACCCAAGGATGGTACCTACTGCAGTGACACAGTAATGCAGTGACACCTCGACTCAGTGATGCAGCAACTCAGTGGTTCAGTGATACAGAGATGCAATGATACAGAGATGCCACAATGCAGTGGTGCAATAATGCAGTGATACAATGATGCACTGATGCATAGATGCAGGGATGCAGGAATTCAGTGATGCAGGGATGCAGTGATGCAATGGTGCAATGGTGCAGTGATACAGTGACACAATGATGCAGTGATGCAGAGATGAAAGGATTCAGTGCTGCTGTGATTCAACGATGCAGTGATGCAGGTATGTGGTGCTGGGGTGATGCAGGAATGAAATGATGCAGTGAT
>JADRCG010007101.1:22272-39530 GCA_019844195.1 Rhabdomys dilectus
CAGGTATGTGGTGCTGGGGTGATGCAGGAATGAAATGATGCAGTGATGCAGTGACATAGTGACACAGTGATGCAGTGATGCAATGATGCAGTGATGCAGGAATTCAGTGTTGTTGTGATTCAGTGATGCAGGGATGTGGTGAGGAGCTGATGCAAGGATGTAAAGATGTGGTGATATGGTGATGCAGAGACTCAGTGACAGCAGGATGCAGTGATGCAGTGACAAAGTGATGCAGTGATATCATGATTCAGTGATACAATAATGTCACTATGCAGTGGTCTGTGCTTTCCTACATCAATCACGAGTCAAAAACAAACCAAAGTAAACACTACCAGAAATGTTTTCCCAAGTGAAATTCTGAACAAACACTAGCTTGTCTCAATTTGTCATAAAACTAGATAACACAAGTAGCACAATGTTTTCCATTTCTTAACCTTACCTGGCCCCAACCCAACAGCCTCATAACCCTTAATATTTAAGTACTCACTGGTTGTTAGCTATCTATATTATTAATCATTACATTCGTCTGTTAGATAGTTTAGCAACACTGCCTCCATTCTTCCATCCCTTAGATAACCGCTGACTTTATTTCAATTTTTTTATCTGCTGGAGATTTTATTTACACTACTAAGAATCTCATGTCAAATATATTTCTTTCCATCTAGAATCTTACACTTAGAAAAAATTTTCTGAGATACATACACATTATCAAAATTAGGTAGTCTCTTTTTACTGTCGGGAATAATTACACAATATTACTCTGGCACTTGGCAGTTGGTCATATCACTTGGGCTGTTTTCAGTTTTCAGCTAATACAAATAAATATGTTACAAACACTGCTTTGCCAATTCCTGAGTGGGAATATGCTTTCTGTTATCTTGATTATTTACAGACAAAATGGTTAGAAGATAGTTATACATCTACATCGACTGCTTTAAAAAACTGCTGTCACTGCTGCAATGTGGTTGTCAAAGGTTTGGTGCACCCAAGTCCTGCATCAAACTTCAAGTGGCTCACTCAACATTTTGTCACTTCCAAACTTTTTCTTCTTATGCTCTCTGTTATATTCAAAATATGTATTCCAATTTTAAGTTGACACCTATGATCTTTTGTTTGTAACATGGAATTCTCCTTCCTCAGTCTGTAGATCCAGGGATTACAAGTATGTGCCACCACAACCCACCATCACCATTAATAACAATATGAGCTGAATTTCTTCCATGAAATAGGTTATCAGGTTGAGGAGGTCTGTTTTGTTTTGAGGTAGCTGAGAGATATTTGTCATTTAGCATTTCTAGACTTTTATAATTGACTTCAATTATTCAACAGTTTAGCTATCCCTAGATTCATATTTTTCAAACAGTTTTCCCAGGTGTTTCGGATACAAACAATGCAATTAATGAGTTAGACATGGAATTAAACAGAGTTCTCAAAAATGAATACATGTGGTTGGGAAACATTAAAAATAATCATATGTGTTGTACCTTTCAATTGTATTAATGGTTTATAATAATAATGAAATGTATTGGCTTGTGAAAATATAGATTATTATTTATCACATACTGTACCTAAGTAATATTAATATTGTATGTTTAACAGTATGACAATAAGTATCATAGCAGATACAGATATTTCCTCCTGTCAAAATGAAAGTATAGTAGATTTCTTATATATTTTTTTCAAATAAAATACTATATTCAGCAACGTAGTTCACTTTCATACATATTAACCATAACAATGGTCAACACTTAGTTTATTATTGCTATTACTAGTTTTTATCTTATCACATATCTGTCATGGGGATGTTTTATTTCTTCCAGTTTAAGATAAGTCCAATAAGCTATTACATAAATTAGAATTTTAACAATCAAATAACTTTTTTGATAAGTCTTGCTATGTAACTCTGGCTGCCCTTGAACTTGCTAGGTAGACCAGGCTAGCTTCAATCTAATAGAGACCTCTGGTCTCTGCTTCCTGAGTACTGAAATTAAAAACACATGACAAGTAGCCTAGCAAGAAAATTTTTAAGTGAATGATTTTATGAATAATAAGGTTTCCATGGACTTGAACCATGATATAGGAGGCCAAGACAACAACAACAAGAAGAGAAAACAAAACATATCATTTGGATTAGAATATGCATTACTCTCCCCTTTGCTAAATGGAACTTGTGGATTCAGATAGCAGTAGCTAAGTGAACAATGATACATGAGAAAGATTCTGTGACACATAAAATCCCTGAAAGGTTTTGTTCCTAAGTGACAATGTGTGCTAACCAATAGAGAAGACCACACACATTTAACCAGAGTTACATTTCTGATTAACAAGTTAAGCAAGCAGAAAATAAAAAGACTTCGTAACGCTGTTGTCAAACTATTGCTCTGTGGCTCTTGACTGTCTTAGGTGTGAAGAGTTACTCTAGAAACTAAGACATTACATATGTACTTCTGCTCCCAAGTTTTGAAGGATGTGTGCATTAAAACTGGAAAAGCACCAGTGGTCCTCTCTGGTGTGCTTCCAGCAACTCTTCTTTTCTAGTCGTTCATCAGTTGAAGCATGCCTTCTTTTGTATGTAACTGTTCTTACATTAGTCTATTACTATGACACAGTAGAACTTCACAAAACACATTTAGGCTCAGAACTTGTAGCATATACTGGTGTCTTCAAGTACTTCAAAGGCAGAGGCTGGATACATAGGCCAGCCTGTGCAACATCTAACTTACTCCATTTTGACCCAAGGCCATAAAAAATAGTCTCAGAAGTTTGAAAACTTGAACAGTTTTTGTTTATACCTTGGTGCAGGTTTTATTCAACCAGTGACCTCTTTTAATCATATCGTTTAAAATTCAATAGTTTAAATTCTTTGTTTGTTTGTGCGTGCATGCACATGCATACACATGTCTGTATGCCTGTGTGTGAATTCTGATACACCAATTGACGAACTCATAGTATACAGCTGTAGCAGACTTCATTTGCATCCTTTTCTAGGTTGATCTATTTTATCTTCCTCTCTCCCTATTTCATTGATTTCTCTCTTTTTTTTCCTGTTTTTGGAGAAAGGCCAATTTTACTCATAATTGATGATTATACCATGATTCCGATAGGTTTGTACACATGTAGTCTCAAACAAAACTTTTTTCTGTTTAAGTAAACACCTTCAAAGTGAAAGTTCTCAATAATTTCCAGAGCATTCCCATGCCCAGGGACTTTCTTCACTTCGCCACACGTGCAGTTTAACAAACAGCCTGGAGTACCAGTCAAGTCTACAAAAGAACCTCCCTTCTTACTTCCCACTTTATTCTTCCTGAGGTTCTAGTCAATCCATATTGAGCTTTCTCTCATGATTATAAAAAGTGTTCCCATTTATCATACAACTAGTTAGTAACATTTAACAAGCAAAACACTCTAAAGTCTCCTATTATACTGGAATTGGACTTATTGTCAGTTACAATTAAACGTACAATTTTCTGTGATTGCCTGTCTGTGAAAGACAAAAGCAGCTATCATTCTGACATTGAAGAGCAACTCTGTGCTTAGTCTTGCTTGAGTTCTACTTCTCTCAAATGATTACAATATCACACAGTTGTCTTAGGTTTCTAATTAATTTTCTGCAGGTCAGGAACATCCAAATTCCCTATATCACATTTTATTTTATTATTACTAGAAATTCTGATTGATTGCAGAAAAGTCATGAAAGAGAAGGAAAGATACGGGTGTTATCATTCCTTAACTGGGCACTACTTGGCAAAGTAAGTAGGTTGTAAGCTAATCGCCCATTAAAACACTAGCAGGCATCACTATAAGCATATATGGTTTGTTCTGACACTTGGCACAGTCAACCTTTCAAAAGATTATTATGAAAGGTTAAAAAGGAATCATGTAATAATATTATTACATTCCTTATAATGTTATTACAATAATAATAATAATTTCTGTATTTGACAACATGTAATCTGGGTTAAAAAAATTTATAACTTTATGAACAATGAACTAGGCTACCCAGACAATAGACATTTACTATCAGGTTTGGTTTTTTATATTCTTATAAGTTGTATGCATTCATTTTCTCATGCAACAGTTTAACTGCTGACTGATTTAAATAGGCAACTTGTTTCTAAATTTTAATGTCCTTTTATTTGATGCTTTTGGCACTTAAGCATTGTTACTTAAACGAAATAGACAAAGTTCAATCAAGATGTGTAGAATACTATAATTTTACATATTTTATGACATCCAGATGACTCTTTGATAAGGTAATACTTCCAAGTTATCATTATTATCTTTATACTTTATCCTTACATAATACACAAAACACCATAAGCTATACATTTCTCCAACTCGATTTATGATAGTTATAGTACAATTTTTGTTTTACATGTGTGTGTGTGTGTGTTATCCCAGACTGCAGTCTTTTATCTTTGTTAAAGTATCAGTTAGATCATCACAGTTATTCTGAAATTGAAGCCTTTTTAAAATTAATTGTTTTTAAATTATCTAGCTGCTATGTTCTAATTTTTTGCCTCAATCTCAATAGCTTCTAGATTAATAACATTTGATTATCAAATAAAAATACAGTCATCAAACTGACTTACTCATATTAGATTGCTAAATAGCATCTTGCTCCTTTGCTGAAATAGACTCTCAATCTACACACTTCTGTCCAAAGAACAAATTAAATCAATCCTTTCATTTAAGATGACATTTTACCTGATAAAAATGGAAAAAGAAGATTAATAATTTTTCTCTCAGTTTAAGAATGTTGTATTTCAAGCATTCAGAGAAAAGAAGTAAAAGGATATTTTCCCATCCCTCCCAGACATACAATTGCATAAATCTTTAATATCTGATTATCAGATAGAGGGAGACTGGCAGGAAGCACAAAATACTTAAAAGACTATTTTAGTTCCCATTGAAAACTGTCTGATATAATAAAGCTCCTTACAGAAAAGGGATGACACTGCAAAAGCCCTGACCTTGGATTCAGTCTGAATGATTTGTTAAGGAGGTTGTTTCCTAGAATGTAATCTATTCAAGTAACATTGCTGAATGTCTGTGTCCCTTGAATGACCAGTCACAGAGAAGTTGACAGTCATGAAGCAGAATTTGTATAAAGAGATTGCCTTTGACCTGAAGTCAGTACTTACAGGAATATCACCTGGAAGTCTATTTTGGTGGGAGACATAAACTTAAATGGCAGGCGGAGGCAAATTCTATCTGTTGAGGAGGAATAAATATAATGTTTACATTAGATGTGGCAAGAAGTTTGGGCAGGTAGACATGTGCTGAAAGAAAAACTGGTGGGAAACGAGTCATTGACAATGTTCAGGGAAAAAAGGTATTTTGAGATAAACTAGCAGTTTTGACAATAAGTGATTTAATTTAAAATAAGTACATTCTAGAAAGCTTACGTTCTGAAATGGTTTTTCTACCTCAAGTTTGCTACACCAGATTGCTAAACTGATGTAGCAAAAGTATCCATACTTTCTTAGTATATCTATTCTGAAAAAATCTGCATATAGAATTTTAAAAAGTAGATAGTTGAGGAGAGTTGCTTAGTGTCTTATAGAGGGAGGAAAGATCAAACAAGACTATGTAAAAGTAAGAGGGGACTCACATTCTGAAAGCTAATGAAATCTCACAGTAGCTTCTCCATATCCTTTAACTTGTGAAACATACATTAAATCTGTTTGAATATTTAAATTGTCTTAGAATATATTATGGCAGCTTTCTTAGCAATAATAATAGATAGGACAACTAATTTTAATGGATATGAATTTTGAGCATTTTGAAAAATAAAAGAGGCAGGATGAAGATAATTCATCAAAAGTAACAGAGGCTAGATTCAAAAAGTCACATGGTGGAGGATATCAATGGATATCCTTTGGGTATATTTGCCAAACTTCTACATGTACTTTTAGCTGCAGATGGGCAGAAGGTGAACATAGATGATTAGGGTTATATAATACAAATAATCTTAAGTCCCTGGGAAATCTCTGAGATTATTATTAAGGAATTGCATGAATGAGGTTTCAATGTGGTTTATCTCAACCAAATTCGGCATGTTCTATTACTCTAAAGTTGCTGGGTGATTATTTTAATGGTGGAATTGTGATTTATTTTAGTCAAGGTTTACACACAAAACAGAAACTTTAATGGAAGCTTGACTTTCCCTTTTGCAGATTCTGCCAAGAGAGTGCCTTGGGGTAGTCTTATAAATTTGCTCTTGGGAGGCAAAACCAGCAGGATCACACATTTAGTTACTAGACTGTTCTACCATAGTGAGTTCTATATGGGTATGAAATAAAAAGTGAGAAAGTGTCTCAACAGAATAAAGATTGATAGAAACTTAATCTTTGAAGTTCCTATTCAATGTATACTATGAGAGAAAATTGGGAAAGAAGAATAACTTAATTAAAGTTATTGGTCTCCAAAATTGCATAGTTTGATTTATTTGGTTTAGTATATAATTATGGTGAAAAGGGGAATCAAAGGAAGAAATAGATGTTAAAGACAGATTTTATTATTTTCAACCATGACTAATGTACGCCAAATAGAATAAAATCTAACTAAGGATCTATGTACTACTCTCTCCTAGTGTTCCCTTTTGCTAAGTATTTTCAGGTTTGTCTTGACCTCCTTCTTACCAGAATAAAAGGACCACTGATTTTGACATCTTGTCTCTGCTACTTATTGTTATAGACACGTCATGTAAGTGGAATGATCAATTGTGTGCTCTCTGTTATTGAGACTTTTACTAAGCATAATATCTTATAGGTCCACTCACATGATGACAAATGAGGAAATGTCATTTTCTGTTATGTCTGAATAATGTTCCATTAGATAGTCCCATACCCACAGTCATTTAGATCACCTAAGGTTAGACCCAGTGAGAAACAAGACATGAACTTGGAAAGGGATTTATAGATGGGATATAATATAGATGGGATGTGGTTAATAAAATGTATTAAAAGCATACATAAAATTATCAAAAATAAATTTAAACAAATGGTATTGTGTGTGTGTGTGTGTACACCTTCATACATGCACATGTGGGGACCAGCCATCTACATTTTACGGTGCATTCAGATGACAGAAAAAATGTTTATAATAACCATGGCTGATAGTTTTTTAAATTAGCAATTTAATACTAATCTGTAGAATAATGCTTAATAATTAAAATCAAGAAATATAAACCTACTTAAAATACTTTTCAAACTTCAGTTAGTGCATAATTATTTTATTAATGTGTGTCACTGTGTGCACTGAGAGCAAGAACATGAATTTAATGGAAATATTTCTTTCTCTTACTTGTGAACTACTCCATCTGGCCAGAACTGAAATTGTGTTTTGCGAGCATTCTAAAATTATTCAGAATACTTCTTACTCCTTTAGAATCTTAACAGAAACCTATTGTCCCCTTTTCTCAGTGGAGTCAAACTCCTGAAAATTTTATAGCATCCCTGTAAAATGCATTTACTTGACAAATCACATTTATTTATGCAGTTGCATTCTGACACTTCTGGTGCTCAATGCACTTACCCTTAACTTCTGGATACATCCAGAAATGTGACTAGAGTTTTTCTTTTTCTAGTTCAATTTCTGATGAGATTGTAATTAAGTAAGACCATAGAGTATCAGAAAAATTATTTTTAAATATAGGTAGCCAGGCAGTAGTTTAAAAGTACTAGAATAATCTTACCTGTAAATCTGTAATATTCCATCTGGGCCAGCATTCACTAAGAAAAACAAATCTACACTTGCTTCTTGATAAACAATACATACTTACCCATGAGAACAGTCTTGTTTCATATACTCTACCAATATGCACTAAGCCAGTATGTCTGTACACTGAAGTTACCTAGGAGAATAAGAGCTAAAGATGAAAGATGGTATCAAAAAATTATGTGATAAAAAGTAGCCATTCCTCTTCTTCCTGGTTTTGCTCATGAATCTATTTCTCAGTTACTAGTGAATGATGGAGAAGCCCTGAACTAAGAAGATATCTTCCTTTTCCTGGTTAAAAATGTCAAAACAAAAAGAGCGTATCTTGTTCACAGTAACAAGAATTTTGACTCCAGTTATTGGACAATAGAAATGCTCTTGAATTGGGAAGTTAAATGCAAGGCACACAAGGAAGTGAACAAAAAAAGCAAAGAAACAAACAAACAACAAACAGCAGAATCTTAATTCCTTTTAGTTAACTCTTCACAGTACAATGTTTTTCTAAATATGTGTGCCCAATGAAAATGTTTGCATTAAAAAAGAAAGAAAATTAGTCATTTGCATGATCTTATCTTTTACCTCTGTGTACAGTTTTAATGCTGTGATGGCCAGTTAGCCATGTAATATATCCCTCCCCAGGATAATTTATTGTCACAAAGACAATATTTAGACACCCACAAACCATATTTTCCCTTCATCTAGTGATCCATATTTTGGTGCGCATCATTTCTCTTAGTGAGCCATACTGTACTGGGCATTCCTTCAATCACTTCACTTAATGAACCATGCTATCATGTATACCTCTGTTGTGGAAATCATACACATTCATTTTTAAAGAAAGGGCACTTACAGCCCATGTAAACACAGGGGTGCTAAATACTATAATATGTAAAAATTGACATCGTTGAGATGGATAATAACATACTTGTACTTTTCTTTCCTTTCTAACTAATCAGGGAGAATCAGTACCACTAAGTGAAGGTCTTCCATTCAAAAAGTACTCAAGTCTCAATTAAGTTTAGAGTCATGAAAATTTCTAAAGCACAATGTTAAGATTTTTATAAGGTACTACTTGATTTTCCTTAAATGAACATAATAAAATCTTATACACCAGGAAGCTTTAATACTTCCTTGTACATATTTAAATGGAATGATAGAAAATACAGAAAACAAAGGCTTTGTATTATTGTTGAAAATTGTGAATTAAATGGGAAGGAAAACATTTGTGAAGAAATGTTCCGTGTATTGACCAATACACTAAATAATTCACTAGACAACATGAGTAGATTTAATACAACACAACACATGAGGCACCTGAACAGTGCGCACTCAGAGCATAACAAGAACAGTGAGAGCACAACACTACTATTTTTTGATCATGGGTAAAATTTCTTAAACTCTGAAAGTATACCAGAAGATCTTTTAGGCTTTCCTCTTTCAGTTACGTATCAAAACACTTCATTTTCACAAAAGAGATAGATATAATTAATACCTGTATTATACCTAAAGAAGCTAATTCTGGATTCATTAAACTATTCAAGTTCACATAGTTCTAAGTGGTAAGGCTAAGATGTGTATATAGGCAGAAAAATAAATTGGGACCAGAATGCTATTCTAAATTTAGCCATATTACAGTAATCATTGCAACAGTGAAAATTACAACATGAAAAAATTTCAACATGGTACAGAATTGAGTGATTCCCTTAACTTATCTTCCCTTTCCTCTGGAGCATCTCATATAAAACCAGGAAGGGGAATAAAAAAGTGTTTGATTTAGAATTATTTGGAATTTATAAAATTAACTTTGTAGAATGAAACTCTGTCAGCATTTAGATCAAAAGGAAGGGGTCTCTGGAGGTGGGATGTGAAAAAATATTTTACCTTTAGACTTAAAAGCTGATACATTCAAACAGAAGTTTGAACATACATAAAGGCATATCTATCTCATTTGATGCAATTCATTAATGGTGAAAAAAGACACTGGTAAGGAAGATGTTCTTGTTTACATTATCAGAGGTAAGAAATATAAGATCACAGATCTGCCTGGAATCAAAATATGACAAAAACTGAAAACATTTCAAGCTGTAAAATATTTTGATTAAAAAGAATGTGTCCCATTCTCAGTGTTGAGAGCACTGAGATTGTTGATTATTACAGATACTGTTTTGCTCATCTCTTCTGTCTAAACTCCTGAAATGTCAGCTATTATAACTCTGTGATGTACTTAATGGCATGGAAATGCATATTTCAATGTATCCCTGAGGAGAACTATGGGAACGATATGCTATGATTATGATGGGGGTGTGTGTCAAATACCAAGACAATAATCAATGATAAATCATAAAATAAAATAAATTATGAACAGCTGTAAAATTATTACTGTCCTAACTTTTTTAAGAAGAAAGAATGCATGTTGTAAAGAAAAATGTTTTCCTTTCCTAAAGGATAACTATGTTTAAAATAGAACCTGTAGAAAAGCAAAGTTATGGAGATAAAGTAGAAGTACAAATATATGGCCAGGAGTGTCAGTGCTTAGTAAATTATTTTGTTTCAATCAACATGGGTTGACTCATTTATGATTCTTTCAGCATCATTAAGAGAAATGAATCTATTGCTGCCGAATGTTAAAACAATGACATTTGAAAATTCTGATTTTATCTCTACTACCATTACATATATTGATATCAGAATAGGGTGTATTTTTCTTTTGACGAATGTTGAAATTTAGTCAGATGCTCAGTCCATATTTAATATAAATTCCTCAAACTTCTATCTCAGTATCACAGGATATTTTGCAGATAGAAATCACCATCCCTGACCACAAGCTATACTACAGAGCAATAGTGATGAAAAGCCGCATGGTATTGGTATAGAAGACACATTGATCAATGGAATTGAACTGAAGACCCAGAAATAAACCCACACACATATAGACACTTGATTTTTGATATAGAAGCAAAAATCATACAATGGGAAATGAAAATAACTTCGACAAATGGTGTTGAATTAGTTGGATGTCTACATGTAGAAGAACAAAAATAAATTCATTCTGATCACCTTACATACATCTCAAGTCCAAATGGATTGAAGTTCTCAGCATAAAACAAGATAAACTAAATCTCAGAGAAGAAAAAGTGTCAAATACTCTTCAATGCATTGGTACAGGAGTCAAGATGATGAATGAAACACCAATGGCTCCAGCTCTAGCATCAACAATTGAAAAATGGAATCTAATGAAACTGCAAAGCATTTGTAAAGCAAATGACACTGTCAATAGGACAGATCTGTAGTCCACACATTGGGAACAAATCTTCACCAACATACATCTGACAAAAGGCTAATATCCAAAATTTATGAAGAACTCAAGGAGTTAGACACCAACAACCCAAATAATCTAATTAGAAAATGGGGTACAGGACTAAATAGAATTCTCAACAGAGGAATCTTGAATGGCCAAGAAGTACTTAAAGAAATATTCAAAGTCCTTAGTGATCAGGGAAGTGCAAATCAAAATGACCCTGAGATTTCACCTTACACCCAACTGAATGACTAAGATAAAACACTCAAGAAATACCACACGCTGGGGAGGATGCTGATGAGCAAGGGGAACAATCTTTCACTGTTGGTGTGAGTGGAAACTTGAGTAGTCACTTTGGAAATCAATTTGGTGTTTTCTCAGAAAACAGAATATTTCTTCCTCAATACCTAGGTATACCACTCTGAGACATACACCCAAAAAGTGCTCTAACATCTCACAAAGACACTTTCTCAACTATGTTCATAGAAGTATAATTCATAATAGCTAGAAACTGGAAACAACCTCAGCTGAAGAATGTATAAAGAAAATGTGGCACATCTACAAAATGAGATACTATTCAGCTACTAAAACCAAAGACATCATGAATTTTGCACGTAAATGAATGGAACTTGAAAATATAATCCTGAGTGAGGTAACCCAGTCCCAAAAAGATATGGATGATTTATACTCATTTCAAAGTGGGATATTAGTCATAAAATACAGGTAACATGTTACATGCCACATACTCAAAGAAGATAAAGAAAAAGGGACCTAGTGAGGATGCTTGAATTTCACTTAGAAGAGGGAATTAAAATAGCCATAAGTGGCAGATTGGGTTATGGAACCTGAATTGGTCTCCTCCTGTATCCACACAAAAATCCCAGTGGAGTGATAGAGACATCAACCCACCCACAAAACTTTCAACCTGATATTTATCTTGCCTGCATGTAATATAGGCATAGGTGACAGACCATAGACTGAGGGAATGACAAACCAACTACTGGTCTAACTTGAGACCCATCCCATGGGCAAGCACCAATCCCTAACATTATTCATGACACTCTCTTAAGATTTGCAGACAGAAGCAAGTTGTCCTTTGAGAGATTCTACCTATCAGTTGACTCAGAGAGATGCAGACTCCCACAACCAAACAGTGGATGGAACTTCAGGGTTCTTATGGAAGAATAGGAAAAAGGATTTTGGCCCCAAAGAGGATAAGAATTTCACAGGTAGACTAACAGTGTCAACTAACCTGGACTCAAGGGGCTGTCGAGTCTGACCCACCAACCAAAGAACATACGTGGGCTAGACCTAGGCCTCCCCCACATAAATAGTAGATGAACAGCTTGACTTTCATATAGGTCCTGAACAATTAGAATGGGGGCTATCCCACAAGCTGCTGCCTGTATGTGAGATATATTCTACTAGCTGGGCTACCTTGTCTGACCTCAATGAGAGAGAAAACACCTCACAGAGACTTGAAGTGACAAATTGGGAGGGAGGAGGGGTACCCAGGAGCACCCTACCAGCTCATAGGAGAAGCAGAGTGGGGAGTGAGGAACGTTTATGTGAGGGGTGACCTCTAGGGGGCAGTGAGCAGGATGTAAAGTGAATAAGTACAAATAAGTAAAATTAAATTAAAAACAAACACATTATGTTTTTAAAAAATAAACACATTATGTTTTCTGTGCTGATTACGATAGATTTTCAGCTTACAAGATCTCAAATCATCTGGGAGACAAATCTCCAGGAAGAACTGCTCTAATGAGATTATATGAGATTATTTAGATTAATCTAGTCTCTGAGTAAAATTTTGAGGGATTATCTTGATTAAAGTAGGAATAAGGATCCTAAGGAAGGGTAATGTCATTCTCTGGAATCAGGGCTTGGACGACATAAGAAAGAGGTAAATAACTGAGAGGAGTTTCTTGACTGAAGAATTTGACCAGCTTCTTCAAACTCTTCCATTCATATGTCCCAGATAGACTAGACCCTGAAACTGTGAGCCAAAACCAAACTTTTTTTTTCTTTTCTTGGTTTTTGTTTTGTTGTTGTTGTTGTTGTTTATCTGTGTTTCATCCTTCCTCCCTTCCTTCCTTCCTTCCTCCCTCCCTCCCTCCCTTCCTTCCTTTCTTCTTTTTTTTACCTTTTTCTTTAATTTTTTTTATTAATCAAGGTTTTATATACTTTATATCCTGATCAGAGCTTCCTCTCACCTCTTGTTTCTCAAGCCTTCCTTTACACCTTACTCCACCCTCAACCCCTATTCTCTCTTCTCAGAAAAGGGGAGACCTCATGTGATATCTACCACCACCGTTGGCACATCAAGTTGCAGCATGACTAGACACATCTATCGAGGCTAGACAAAGAAGCATGGGTAAATGAAAGGGCTTCAGAAGTAGACAATGTAGTCAGAGAGCCCCTGATTCCACTTTAGGAGTCCCACATAAAGACCCAGGTGCACAAATGCATAACTAAGTATGTGCACAGGGCCTGTGTCTGTCCCATGCATGCCTTTTAACTGTAAGTTCAGTATCTATGAGCCTTTATGTGCCCAAACTTCTTGATTGTGTAAGCTTTCTTGTAGTATTCTTGACCCTTCTGGCACTTTCAATTTTTCTACCTTATCTTCAACAGAATTCCCAAGTTCCACTTATTGTTTGGCTGTGGAACTCTGCATCAGTTTATAACAATTACTGGGTAAAGATTCTCTAGTTAGAAAAAATTATGCTATGCTTCTGTCTGCAACTATAGCAGAATATCATGAATAGTGTGAGGGTTGGGCTTCCTCTCATGGCATGAGTTTCATTTTGCCCGGTCATTGTTTGGCTCGTCCCTCAAATTTTGCTCCATTATATTTTACCCTTGCACATTTTGTAGGCAGGAAACATTGTAGGTCTAAGGTTTTATACCTGGGTTGGTGTCCCAGCCCTTCCCATGGATGTTTTTCCTGGTTATAGGAGATAGCCAGTTCAAGCTCCCTATGCCCCATTTCTAGGAGTCTTGGCTAAGATCACACTTGTAGATTCCTGAGAGTTTCCATTGTCTTAGGTTTCTAGTTCATCCAAGAGATGCCCCGATCCCAATCTAGTTGCCTCACGCAGTACTCTCTCCATCTATCTTCCTCCAACTCATCCCTCCTGTTCCCATTCACATCCTGTTCTCTACAGTTTTCTCCCTCTATCTACCCCAAAATATAATTTATTTCCCCTTCTCAGTGAGATTCAAGCCTCCTTCCTTGTTACCGAGCTTCTTTTGGTCTGTATTTTGGAGCCTGGTTACCCTGTACTTTCTGAATAAAATCTACTGATAAGTGAGTACAAACCTTGTTTATGTTTTTGGTTCTAGATTACCTCACTAAGGATGATATTTTCCAGTACCATCCATTTGCCTTAAAATTTCATTATGTTATTAATTTTAATAGCTGAGTAATATTCCATTGTATAAGTGCCCCACGTTTTCTTTATCCATTCTTTGGTTGAAAGACTTCTAGGTTGTTTATAGTTTCTGGTTACTACAAATAAATTAGCTATGACTATAGGACAGCAAGATTTCTTGTAGTATGGTGGAGCTTCTTTTGGGTATTTGCTCAGAAGTGGAATAGGTGGGCCTTAAGGTGGTACTATTCACAATTTTCCGAGAAACTCCATAATTGATTTCCAAAGTGGATTACAAGTTTACACTCTCGCCAGCAATAGAGGAGTGTTCCCTTTGTTCCATATCTTTGCCAGCAAGAGCTGCTGTTTGAGTTTTTGATCTTAGCCATTCTGACAGATATATGATAGAATCTCAGAATGGTTTTGATTTTCATTTCTCTGATTATTATGAATGTTGCTGGCAAGGATATGGAACAAGAGGAAGGCTTTTATGGCCTTCAACCAAGTTTAAAATATTCTTGGGACTTGCACAGCAGGAAGAAAAAAAAGTGTATTCCATGCTGATATACTTAAGAGATTTGTTGTCCTAGAGAAAATCATGTAGTGACCAAGGGTAATTGGAAGTTATACCAAGCACCTTTGAACATGAAGCTGTATAGGAAAGAAGCTAGAAAAACAAAGATATTTCTCTTCATTTTGACTGCTAGCACAATTGTATAAGAAAAAGATAAGCACAGTCATGAAATTACCAGTATGCTAGCAGAGGTAAGGGTGAGGTTCTTGCTGCCTGGGGCCTGCAATCTAAACTTCTGAGAGAACCAGGAGTCTCAAAGAGATAGAAATGCCAGTGTTTCTATAACCTAAACAGCAGGAAGTGTGACTGTCACTCAGAACCTTCCCTGTCAGCTGGAGCCAGCCTTCATTCAAAAATGAGATTTCAACTACTATCCTCTCACTTGACTCTGAGGTTCCTTTTTTCTACTGCACTGAGTCAGACAGAGATGGAAAACTCAGAAGCTATTATTGTGGTTGCTCAAATAACATAATTCTTTCTCTGAACATAAAATAAAATAATACATAGGGAGTGGGGAGAAGAAATAGGGTAAAGTTTATTCTGTTCTACAAGACAAACAGAACAGTCCTAGATGATGTTTTAAAAACTGATTTTGTAAAACTTTTTCTTCCCCCAAAATAACTGTAGTTGTTTATAGCTTTAAAAGTATTCTTTTGAGATTTGTGAGCAATGTGTAACACTCATCATGTGTAATTACCATATCTGTCACCTTCTAAAACATTATCAATTCTTTGTAATAAGAACATTCATGTCTTCTCTTCTTCTTTCATTTTTTAAAGCACAGTATAAAAACATAATCATGGAATATTTGCTACACCCAGTATAACAGAACAACAGGGGCAGAAGGATATTGAGGAAAACCTATAGCTAGAGAGCTTTGTGAGATTTAATACTGAAAGGTTTTCTGTTTGCTTCTGGTTCTAAAATTTATACCTTACTATTTGAACTTATAGGTTCAACACAGTCTCACAAACATCTGTGTCTAAATGACCTTAACCAAATAGAATGACTCACCACCTGATATCCACATGTTAAATTTCTACTGGTAGGCTATTGAAAATTTTTATTGATTTAATATTTTTGGAACATTAAACTTTAAAAATGGTTTTTATACTACTAATAATAGTTATCTTTGTATGAAGTTGTCATTCCTGAAGCAAGATAAACGTAAAACATAAAAATATATTCAACAGACTGTATTAAAATATTGTGCATATATATGTGGTTAATATATATTAATATATAGTATGTATGTTACACACATATGTCACACATAGAATATATATATACATATATGCATATATTTACATGTATATATTTACATGTATATGTAAATATATGCACATATCTTAAATATATACAACATATATAGTATATATTAATATGGAATATATATTATACATATTTTACTATAGAATATTAAATATATGTGAATACACATGCTATATACATTATATAAACATGTGTATATGTATATATAATATATATATTTATATATATATACATAGACTGTAGCTCATGTACATATATTGTGCATATTATATGTGTGTATATATATTTATAATGTATATGTATATATATTTACATGATTTTAGGGTTATGTATATCTACATATGTACATACATAGATATAAGTATTTATACATATGTGTATATATATATGTATGTAGATTATATGTATATATGTAACAATAATTATCAAAGTAAAGGAAGTTATCAATTTGAGAGTGTTGGGAGGCATAGTCAGGGTTGGAGGGAGGAACATGTGAGGGACTGGAGGAGAAAAACAAAGGAGAAAATGTTATGATTATCTTTTAATTAAAATGTAAAACGAATAAATTAAAATAAAATTTGGTTAAGTATGTTAGAAAAATATCTGTTTATTTTTTATTTGTATAACAATTAGCTTATCTTAGTGACCAGCAGGCAGCAAAACTATGGTTGATGAAATAAAAAGAAAAATAATGAAAGCCATATCTGATTCCATACCGCAGAATCCTAGTTAAATTTCTAGGGCAGGAAGATCTTGAATTCAAGTTTAGACTGGAATATACAGTTAATCAAAGATAAGGCTTAGCTACTTAGTGAGGTCCATCTCAACAAATCATAGTTAGATATGTAAGAAGTATGGTAGTGTGGTGTGTAGGTACTATTTAGGTAAGTATGTAGTTAGGTAGGTAGGAAGGTAGGTAGATATGGTAGGTAGGTAGGTGGATGGATAGATGGATGGATGGATGGATGGATGGATGGATGGATGGATGGATGGATGGATGGATGGATGGATGGAT
>JADRCG010007102.1:0-26542 GCA_019844195.1 Rhabdomys dilectus
GACTGAGTGACGTGGACAGTGGCAGATTTATGAGTGACTGAGTGATGCAGACAGTGGCAGCCATAGCTTTAGTGTGTGCCTCTCTAGTCTGGTTTTGCATGTGTGCTGTGACTCTATTATATGACACTGTGACTTTCTTATATGGACCCGATATTGAAAGTAAAGCATTTGAAAGACCAGATCTCGACTCTTGCCCATCTGTCACAATTCCCGAGGCAGCTCCTGTCAGAATCAACGGACAGTCGGGGATATAAGTGCTCGCGACAGAATGATATTGTAGCTGTGAAATCGTGGACATGAAGTCACAGGAGTGAAATCCCTATAACATTGCGAGTATGATATCATGGGTATGAAATCATCAATGTGACATCACAGTCATGACATCACAGGTGTGACATCACATGGTGATTCTAGAAAGATGGACGTCTATGGTTGACATAGGAAGAGAACCAGGACTCTTCTACAGCAGGCGAGCAGCTAGTGAGTCAGGGCACCAATATTATACATTATAGATATGAATATATATCTATTAATATCAGTATATATGATATATAATATATATTATATAATATAACATAATATATTTTCATGTAATATAGTATATAAATATAGTACTGTTATGTAATATCTTAATATAATGTAATATAGTAATATAATTGTTATATTATATTATATATAGTAAATCATACATATATGATATAGTATGACATACACATTAATATAATATTAATATGTAATATCTCAATGCAATATATTAATATAAAAAAATAAAATTATATGTTATATACTGTAGTATAATGTATTTAATATGTATAATATAGTATATACATGTAATATACATATATATAAATATAAAATATTATATATGTATAGATACATATATATAAAATATTATATATATATATATGTATATATATATATATATATAAAACCAAATTCCCTCCAACTACCCCCACCATATCATGCAGTATATTATTCGACATCGTGTGTGTTTACAGCTTCCATGTTGCTCGACACACTCGTCTCATAACCCAGAAAACCAGGCCACACGGTTCCACATGAGATTTACTCAGGTGATAGGGCAAAGGTGATGGCGAGGAGAGTGTGGAGACAGAGAGGTCAGGGGAATCTGCCTATTTGTAGGGAATATACTATATACATTAAATATACTGTGTATGTTAAATATGCAATGTACATTAAGTAAACAATATATATTAAATGCACCATATACATTAAATACACCGTATACATTAAATATACTGTATTCATTAAATGCACTGTACACATTAAATACACTGTATATTAGAAATATAGCATGTAGATTAAATATAATATACGTTAAATATTCCATACACATTAAATATACCATATACATTAAATATACCAAGAATGAACAAGGGGAGAGTATGTCAGGAGAAAGGAAGTTTGACCCTATAAAGTTGCTGGTTTGTTTCTCTTTGTTTTGGGGATGAGTGGGTTACCTAAGGTTAGCCTACAACTCATTGAGGTTTCCTGGGGGTAGAGACAGTGACAGGACACAGTGATCAGGAACAGGTGAAAAATGTTTGATTGCTTAGAATACTGTTTATAATATAAAATATATGATATATCATATATAGTACATGGTATACTATATACAATATAATACATATATATATTACATACAACATGTAACATATAATATTTAATAAAATGTAGATAATGTATAATGTATATAATGTATAATATATAATATATAAATAATACGATTAACCTAATATATGTTATACATATTATATATTAAAGGATTCTTATCTACTATTACTATATTTTTAAAATAATATATATTTAATATATATTTTACTATTATATTATATTTACATTTAATATATATTATAACAGTTTGTTATATATTTCACACATATATATAGTAAATATTATTAATATGTATTATACTATAATGTTATCTATATATAAAACATTTAATATATATGTATTAATATATATTGTACTATTATAGCATATAGGTATTTAATATATTATACTATATTATATACCGAATATTTACAATAAACTATCAATATATTATACTCTTATATTATCTATATATAATAAATTTAATATACATGTATCAATATATTGTACTATCATATAATACATATATGTGTATATTTAACATATGTGGTACATATATATAACATATATTATGCTGTTATAAATACATAATAAATTTAATATGTACATATTAAAAATTAATTATAAGTATAATTATATATAAGAATAATTTATTATTGTCATTATTATTACTTTTATTGATATTATTATGATTTTCTATATGTACACACCACATGATGGTCTTTGTTATGTCTACCTAGAGCTCACACGAGCACAGAAAGCCCCATGATGGGTAACCTGTGGAAGCCTGTGGCTGAGCAGGCTGTAGCGGGAGAACAGTATCTACCCTGTGAGCACATTGTGTGTTAGCTGTAGTCTGAATGTGCAGAAGCTGGTAGCCAGGGTTGTATTGTGCTCTAGGCAAGCAGTTACCATACTAGTACATATATATATATATATGTAAATATATGTAAATATATAGGAATATTTTATGGATTACATATATTAATGTATCATATAACAGATAATACATATATTATATATTACATATAATGTTTTATTATATATTTCATAATATATGTATTATTTATTATATAAATTTTTATATTGTATATTTTTGTGTATATATTGCATATTACAAATATTATATGTATATATAGTATATATATTGTACATTACATATATTAAATATATTAATATAGTTTGGATTACATATTATTTTATAGGCATACATATATAAAAACAAAGTTTGTATATGTGTATGTATATATGTATACTACATAGATTACTATATGTATTTATTTAATAATATATGTTTCTATTACATATATTATTACATGAATATAAAATGTATGTATTATATATTATATAATATCATATTTTATGTATTTACATATATATAAAATGAAAAATTAGTAGATAAATTATATGAATTACATATAATTATACAAGTTATATGAAACAATTTAAATTATTAAATTATATAAATACATAAATTATGTGAAATTATATATATTATATAAAACAAATTATATAATTATATGAATTATATACATTAAATAACTTATATAATATCGCTAAATTATATTATTTATATATAAAAATTATATAAATTATATAAATTATATAAATTATATGAACATGTTAATTGTATAAAAACATAAATTATATACAATTATATAAATTATGTATTATATAAAGTCTTATAAATTATATAAATGTGTGTCTAATGGGGTTTGAATTTTGCCTTGAGGTATACAAACAATCATTTGCACGTTTTTTCTTAATGAATTTTTAATAATTTTTGGTTTTGAGCCTAGCCTTTAATGGCTGAGCCATCTCTCCGGCCCATTTTTTAATAGTTTTGATACTGTATATTTTATTTATTTACATTCTGTTTTTGTAGAAGAGTCCTTTGCAACATTTTTCATTTTTAAAACCTTTTTATTGTTTGTTTTTTATTTTTATTACTGGATGTTTTTTATTGGATATTTTAATCGAGTATTTTTAATTGGATACTTTAATTAGATATTTTTTATTTTATATTTTACTTATTTACTTTTCAGACACCATCTCCTCTCCGATCTCCCCTCCACCTTTTTTTGTTTATATTACTTTTATAACATTCTTAGCCAATTTTTTATCAGACATTGTGCCAGATGTTCAGGTTAAATAATGTGCCAGATGGTTCATGTTAAATACTGATGCCAGTGAAATAATATAAAAATAAATATGAATATAGATATAGATGTAAATGTAAATGTAAGACTACAAGTAAATGTAAATATAAATAATATAAACATGAATATATATGTAAATGTAAATATTAATAACATAAATATGAATGTAGATATGAATATGGATATGTATATGAATTTTAATATCAATATAAATATAAAAGTAAATATAAATATGAATATAAACAAAAGATTTAAATGTGAATGTTAATGTAAATATGAACATTAATATAAATATATAGAGACAGATAAATTAATATAAATATAATGAATTTTAAATTTATATATACACATATGTACCTAAAAATAAAATAATTCTAAGGAGAAAATTTTTTACGGAGTCTAAGGCAGAGATCGATGCTCAGCTGTCACAGGCTGCAGAGTTTGTCAGGAGGCTGATACCCTGATAGCTCATCCCAGTTATTTTAATCAAAAATCATAAATTGTTAATTATTATTATTTTATTTTTATTATAATTATTTTTGTCACTATATTAATGTTTTTTAATTATTTAGTTATTATTATATTGATAATATTATTAATATATGTTTGGAATCATTGTGATTATATTAATGTTATTATATTAACATTATTATTTTAAATTATTATTATTATTTTAATAATTATTTTTACTTTACAGCCTCTAATTTTTGATGCAAACAAACTCATGTTACCCACTCTAGTTATTTTAATTTATTCACATCACACAAAGTCAATTATTATTTTATTATTATCAAAATTATTATATTAATATTATTAATATTATTTAAATTTTATTATCATATTATTTACATTAATATTATTTCATATCTATATTATGATTGTTATTATTATTATTATTATTGCTTTCAGTCTGTAATTATTGATAAAATCACACAGTTAGTCCATGCTAGTTAGAGGCAGGTGGATTTCTGAGTTCAAGGCCAGCCTGGTCTACAGAGTGAGTTCCAGGACATCCAGGGCTACACAGAGAAACCCTGTCTCGAAAAACCAAAAAAAAAAAAAACAGGAAAGAACAGAAAAAAGAAAAAAGACCATGCTAGTTATTATATTTTATTGTAACATCATACAAAGTTAATAGGCATTATTATTTATTATTATTATATGTATAAATATAGGTATAAATATAAGTATAAATATAAGTATATATAACTATAATATTAATATAAATATAAATTTAAATATATGAGTATGAATACAAATATATTAATATAAATGTAAATGTAATTATGAATATAATTAATGAATAAATACAAATAGATATAAATATAAATAATACAAAGAAAAATAAATAATATGAGCACATACTTTTCTAAAAATTAAATAATTTCTAGGTGAAAATATTTTAGTACAATAAGGCAGAGATTGATGCTCAGCCATCACTGGGTGTTGCCTTTGTCAGGTTGATAACACCAAAGAAGTCTGCCCCAGTTATTTAATTTAAATGTTAATTGTATTATATTATTATTATTATTATTTTAACATCATTATTAATATCATTTTATTTTAATAAGTATTACTTCAATATTATTACATTAATATTGTTACTAATATTAGTTTACTTTTATTGCTATTTCATTATTATTATGTTGTATTATTATTGTAGTAGCAATATTTATTTACTTTTATTATTATTTTATTATTATTTTTTGCTATTATATTATAATTAATGAACAACAATGTGTCATTAATAATAACAATATAGCACTAACGATAACAAAAATGTCTAGCTAATAATAACAATATCTCAAAATTATAACAAAAACTCACTAATAACAATATCTCACTAATAGTAACACCAAAATCTCACTAATACTAAAAACAAAATCTAACTAATAATAAAAATATTTCCCTAATTATAAAAACAAAATTTTACTAATAATAAACAAAGTCTAAAATAATAACGATATATTACTAATAAAAATAATAATGTCTCACTAATAACAACAAAAATATCTCACTAATAATAACAATATCTCACAAATAATAATAAAAATTTCTCACTAATTGCAACAATATCTCAATACTAATAATCTTTAAGTAATAATAACAAAAATATCTCACTAATATAATAACAATATCTCACTATTAATCACAAAATCTCACTAATGATAACAACAATATTTCACTAATAGGAACTGTATCACAGTAATTATAAAAATTTCTCATTAATAACAATATCTCACTAATAATAACAAAAATATCTAATAACAATAATATCTCACTAATAATAAGAACAATATCTCACTAATAATAACAAAAATCTCTCTCTAACAATAACAATATCCCACTAATAATAATAAAAATATTTCACTCTTAATAACAAAATGTCACTAATAACAATATATCACTAATAATAACAAAATCTCACTAATAATAATAACAATATATCACTAATAAAAACAATATCTCAGTAATAATAGTAGCAATATATCACTAATAATGACAATATCTCACTAATAATAACAATATGTTACTAATAGTAACAACAAAATCTAACTACTAATAATAACTATATCTCACTTTCACTGTCTAGAGATGGGTGTTCATGCAGGATGCTGAGAATACATAAGCTATGTTTGTGCATGTTGTTGCATGGTGTGTGTGTGTGTGTGTGTGTGTGTGTGTGTGTGTGTGTGCATGTGTGTGTGTGAGTGTGTGTATGAGTGCTCAAACCGGAGCATGCTCCTGCACTTCTGTGTGTGCCTGCTCTCTCCTGCTCATAAGGTTCGAGAATATGAATGTGGGTGCATAAGTGTCGGGGAACAGGAGGTCATGGATGGTGGAGATGGAAGGTTCACCCATCACAGTCACTCTTGAGTTGCAGGGCACCTGCCAGCCACTGAGGTGTCCAGCAGTAGAGTGGAAAACACTAAGAAGCGTGAGCCGGTACTTCTAAAGGATCCTGTGGGAGCCATAACTAAACCCTTTGCCAAAATGGACCCTAGAGGCAGAGCTTCTGAAACAATCTCCTGTACTTGGGGACCAGGAACCAACTCTGCCCACTAAGTCCCCACCAGGACACTGCAACTAGGCCTGACTCAGAGATTGATCCAGCACCTACCTTCCTGACCCCAACCAACGAGGGTCCCTTAAAGCTGACAGCCAGTTCTCTTCTTGTGGATGCAGACTCATCCACAATTATTTACATCCTTTTTGCATAAGAGACTTTTATATTTTTTTATTTTTTAAATTTTAAATTTTTATTGAATATTTTTATTATTGGTTATTTTTTGTATATATTTAATTTAATATTTTTAATTGGATACTTTAATTAGATCTTTTTTATATTTTAGTTATTTACATTTCAGACATAATCTCATCTCACATCACCCTCTGCCTTTTTTCTTTTATATCATTTTAATAACATTCATAGCTAATATTTTATGATACATTTTGCCAGACTTTCTATCAGGAAAGGGATGTGTGGTGCAGAAAAGAAAAATTTCAAAAAGTTAATAGGGTTCATGTTAAATACTGAGATGAATAAATTATATAATGCTGATATCAATAAAATATTTAAATATAAATATATAAATGTAAAGGTAAAAAATAGGAATATGAATGTAAACATAAATATTAATATAAATGCAAATTTAAATATAAATATAAATGTGAATATAAAGATAAAGATTAATATAAATATAAGTATATATTATGAACACATACTTACCTAAGAGTAAAATAATTTTCAGGTAAAAATCTTTTACATAGTCAAAGGCCTCGGCCTTAGATTGATGCTCTGCCATCATGGGTCATGGCCTCTGTCGGGAGGCTGACACCCAGGTAGCTCACCCCAGTAACTTTAATCAAAAATCTTACAAAGATAATTGTTAGTATTTTATTTTTATTATCATTATTATCATTATATTAATATTTCACAAAAAAATTCAGAAATATTAAATTACTTTTTTATTTTTCTATAATTTTTAAATTATTTTTATCTTGATTTATTTAGAAAAAATTTTTACAGGAAAATAATTCAAGAATATTAAATTATTTTTTTATTTTTCCATAATTTTTAATTTTTTTCTGAATCTTTTTAAAAATTTTTACAGGAAATAATTCAAGAATATTAAATTATTTTTTTATTTTTCCATAATTTTTAATTTTTTTCTGAATCTTTTTAAAAATTTTCACAGGAAAATTATTCTGGAATATTAAATTATTTTTCATTATTTTTGTATGATTTTAAATTATTTTTTAAAGATTTTTCCTTGATTTTTAAAAAAATATTTCAGAATATGAAATTATTTTTCCATGATTTTTTAAAAATTTAAGAAAAAATATTTCAGAAATATTATACCTAATCCTTAATTTGAACACTATTAAATTATTACATTTTTCAATTTATGGTCATAAATACATATTTATTTTGCCATGACAACCAACATCATGTGAATAACTCAGCTCCAACACTTTGTTGGAATTCTTGTGAAGAAAAAATTTCATGGAAATTTCTTGAAACATCATGAGGTCTCAAAAAGTATGTGGACAAAGGGGACATTCTTGCTGAATTTAATCAAGGTTACTAAAGCAATAACAAAAATATGTGAATAAATAAAAAAACAAATTAAAAAACAAAATCAAAATAAATGAAATAAAATAAAAACAAATAAAACCAGATTATGAAAGAACAAAAAAATCAAGAAAAAATAAGTGGCTAGGGAGTGGTGGCACACACCTTTAATCCCTACACTTGAGAGGCAGAGGCAAGCAGATTTCTGAGTTCGAGGTCGGCCTGGTCTACAAAGTGAGTTCCAGAACAGCCAGGGATACAGAGAAAAACCGTGTCTCGAAAATAAAATAAAATAAAATAAAATAAAATAAAATAAAATAAAATAAAATAAAAATAAATAAAATAAAGCAAACACAAATAAATTTAAATAAAATAAAAATAAAAACAAAAAAGACAAAAGAAGAAAAAAATAAAATAAGATAAAACAATAAAAAACAGATAAAATAGCAAATAAAAACAAATAAAATATAAAATGAAATATAATAAAAACAAAAGAAAAACAAATAAAAAATAAAAACTAAAGAAAACAAAAATAAAAATAAAATCAAAGAAATAATAACAAATAAAAAAATTAAGTAAAAATATAAACAAATAAAAAATAAAATGCTGATAAAAATTTAAAAACACAACAAAAAAACAAAATACAAGTAAAAAACAAATGAAAAATAAATTAAAAAAATAAAAATTAAAATTAAAATAAATAAAAACAAATATAAAATAGATAATACAATATAAAATAAAAAGAAAGAAAAATAAAAACAAGTATCAAATAAAAACTTGAATAAAAACGAAAAAAAATAAAAACACATGAAAACATATAAAAAACAGAAAAGGAAATAGAAACAAATAAAATAAAATAAAAATGTTAAGAAATAAAGACAAAATAAATAAAGAGAAATTTAAAACAGTAAAAACAAATAAAAATAACAACTAAGAAATAAATAAACAAGTCAATAAAGAAATACACCAGTCCAGCGCCTATATCCATGTAGGTAATTTCTCAGATGATAATTGAACTTTTTTACACTTAAAATGGATTGTCATCCCCCATTACTGCGGTGAGTTTTATTCCTTCACCAACCATGGTGGGTGCCCTCGGTATGAAATAAAATTCTGGTATTTGATCAGGGATATCTTGAAACAGTCTATGTATTTTTATCTTCTAAAATGGGGATTAATTTTCTGTGTGATGACTTTGCATAAATTTTATCATTTAATTTACACACTTTCTGGCATATTCTTTCAGACGGCTCATGGGATGCCAGAGGCAGTGGTCATGTCAGTTATCACATTACAATGTTATTTTTTTTAATTAATTTTAATTTAATTGTATTTTATTTTAATTTATTATATATTTTCTCCCATTACAATGCTATTTCTTTTTATTTTTAATTTCATTTCATTTCATTATATTTTATTAATCCTCATGTTACAATGCTATTCTGTTTTTCAATTTTTTAAGTTAATGTTTTTGTTTTATTTTATTATGTCAGTTCTCATGCTACAATGCACTTTTTTATTTTTTCAATTAAGCTTAATTTAATTTAAATTTTTTATTTGATACTTTATTTTATTTTTTAATTTTTCTTTTATTCATTTTTATTGTATATTTTATTTACTTACATTTAATATGTCATTCCGTTGCCCCTATTCCCTCCTTGCCAAGAACACACTTTCCCATCCCACCTCTTCCATTTTGCTTTTATACCATTTTAATGACATGTATTGGCTTGGAGGACTTGTATTTTAATTTCATTTATATAGTTTCATACATTCTAGATTATAAATATATACATATATGTATATATATATACACATATATATACATATATGTATATATATATGTGCGTGTGTGTATGTATATATATAATTTAACATATATACTATATACTATATGTACTATATAGTATAATATGTACTATATATTACACTATATACTACATACTACATAGTATATACTATATACTACATACAATATACTACAGAATTGTATCTATATACAATATATTATACACAACATATAAAATATATATTATATATTATAAATAATATATGATATATAAAATTTATCTTACATATGTATTATGTATAATGTATAATAGAAATAATTATGTATTTTATATATTATCAGACATATGTTCTATATAATCATGAAAGTATGTAACATATTTAATATATAATATATAATATCATGTAACATATATATTCTGGAATCTATATGTATATATTCTAGATTACATTATATATATATATATATATATATATATATACACACACACATATGGCTTTAAGCTTTCAATTGTTCTTATGTATTTATGTATATTATAACTATAATGAACATCTGCTGTTATTTTGTTATCAAAACATCATTCTAGTTTAATCAGATTATACATTTCAACAGCACAGTAAGGCTTGCTATGGCTTGAGTGGTTACATTATGGAATCACTGTAATGATTCCATAAATTTGTCATCCCAGAAAGTCATCCATAAACAAAATATGTCATTATAAAACAAACCCAGAAAAATTTTGTCTCAATCAGCCATAATCAATACATCATTATAAAGCAAACCCAAAGAAACATTGTCCCAATCAATAGTAATCAATACATCATGATAGTGTCAACCCAGAGAAACTTTGTCTCAATCAATCAACATAATCAATACATAATAAAGCAAACCCATAGAAACACTGTTTCAATCAATAATAATCAATACATCATTATAAAGGTAACCAAGAGAAACTGTTTCAAACAATTGATCATAATCAATAGGTCATTATAAAGAAAACAGAGAAACTCTGTCTCAATCAATCAATCAATCAATCAATCATAATCAATACATCATTATAAAGCAAACCCAGAGAAACTCTGTCTCAATCAATCATAATCCATCTGTGTTTATAAAGCAAAAAGTTCTACTTACAAAAATTATAATTTTAAATAACTATAGTAAATAATTCCAATAAATATTAAAACAGTTTCATTTAGGATATTAATTTCCAAATGTGTAATTAAATGAATACTTAAATAATTTTAAATGATTATCTATACTATTTATACTATATTAAATAATTTTAAGTAATTTGGATTTAGGATGTGAACTTCTTTGTGTATTTTGAAATAATTTTTAAATAATTTTAAATAATAAGAAATAATTTAAATAATTTTTCGTGTTAATGTCTGACATCACCTATAATATCAGAAAGTGTCACCTTATTTTTTTACTTTTCACATTGTTCCTGTTATTAGATAGATCATCTTAAGAAGTAATATTTCATACCTATTGATAATATATACTGATTATAGTTTTACAAATTATATATCATACATTAAACTCTGAAGAATTAATATTTCACAGAAGTATATATATATATACATATATATACATATATAAATAATACATATATATGATATATATGTATATGATATATATGTATATTATATATATAAAACAACATACATGCTTACTAACTTGGCTTATGTTAATGGTCCCAAACTACAAAAAACAATATTTGTCAATAATACATTTGTTACTCATATATTTCACATTTATTGATATATATTTTAATATACATATATATTATACATATAAATATATATTATTAATGGTAAATATGTAATAAATCTATTCAATAAATTTTATATAAATTATATATAATATATGTATTAAATATAAATAATGTAAATATAAATACATATATATTTTATAAATATAAATTATATTTTATATATGTAATTAATATATATAATATGTACTAATTAAAATTTTCACACACATTTATTGATAATATTTTCTTTACTCTTATAATATATACTGATTATAATTTTACAAATTAAATATTATAACCTGAAGAAATAATATTTCACATATATATGAAAAAACAGATATTTAAATTGCCTTATGTAAAGGACCCCAACCTACAAAAAAAACAATATTTATCTATAATAGATTCAATACTCCTATATTTTACATTTATTGATATATATCAATATATACTAATATTTTATATATATGAAAAACTTTCATATATAATAAATATATACATAAATATATATATATATTATAAACATATAAAGACAATATACAGTATAAATTTATATTATATATATTTTACATATATAGTTAGTATATATAATATATATTAATTACAGTTTTTACTCACATTTACTTATAACAGTTTTTTATTCTTCTATTACCTACGGGTTATAGTTTTATGTACTATGTATTATATCATGCTCTTTCCAGATTTTCTCCAGCTCCCTCTATCTTCATTTACTTCCTGTCTCTGTCTTATTTGGAAATCAGGTTTCTTAGACACAGTAATCTAATGGGACCAAGGATAATGTTGAAAGATGAAGTAAAATCAAAATAATCAACCATCAATTTAATTGCTATAATCAATATTATCACTATGATCAATAAACACGACAGAGAGAGAAGAGTTTCAATTGCAGATAGTGCTGATTCTCCTCCAACGGTGAAAATCTCACAACTTTAGGTTTTAATTATTATATAGATATAATACGTGAAATTTAAATAAAATATCCAATAATAAAAAGATACATTGAATTTCTTCATTGTCATTATTTTTTAGATGATTTTAATGTAATATAAATGTAATGTAAATAAAATATTCAATAATTAATGAAAATATTATAATTATTATATCATATAATATTATATTCAATATTATTATATATTAATATATTATATATTAATGCTAATATATCATATATAAATATTATATCAAATAATAAAAAATTATATATAAATTTTGTTTATAGCCATTATATATTTTTAGTTCAAAATTTTTTCTAAAATGTAAATGGAATGTGAATAAAATATGCAATAATAAATAAGAATATATTAAATATATCATATCATAACATATCATATATTAATATATTATATACTAACATTAATATATTACTATAATATACTGTACACATTATATTACCCAATTAAATAATGATATATTAAATATTTTCATGGCATTTATAGATTTTTGTATCGTAATATTTTCCACATACTATATTACACTATATAACATATCATTATATTACTGTATTATATACTAATATTAATATTCTATAATATATTATAGTATCCAATAGTGAAAAAAAGTAAATTTATTGTCAATAACACATCATATAATAAATTAGAATATATTACATTTATACTATTTTATTAGATCATATGATAATATACATTTTATATGTTAACATATATATTAATATTAATATATTATTACAATATATTATTATATTTTCCAATAAAAAAGAATTTCTTAAATTTGTTTACAGCAATTATCCATTTTCAGATTCTAATATTTTTCTGAAATGTAAATTTAAATGTAATATAAATATAATATCTAATCATAAAAAGTATATTAAATATATCCTATTATGTTATATCACACTATATTTTGTATTGTTATTATACATTAATATATTACATACTACTAATAATATATTTTTATAATATATTGTATTATATTTATAATATATTGTTTTATCCAATAATAAAAATGAATTATGTTAAATTTCTTCATTGCTTTTATCCAGTTTTAGATTCTAATTTTTTTCTGAAATGTAAATGTAAATGAAAGTTAATAAAACATATGAAAACAAGTAAAGATATCTTACATTTTTTCTATACTGTATTATTAGTTTATTATCTATTATTATATATTAATGTATTATATGTTAATATTGATATATTATTATAATATATTGTATATATTATGTTATCCAATAATGAAAAAGAATATATTAAGTTTTTTCATGTCAGTTACACTGATGTGGATTGCTGGAAGTGCATGCTGTCAAGAACATGATATAGCTGTCTCTTTAAAGATCTGCCTGAGACTGACACATTCAGAGGACGATGCTCACAGTTAACCACTGGTACGATCAAGGGTTTCTCAATGGAGAAGTTAGAGAGAAGGCTGAAGGAGCAGAAAGGGTTTGTGACCCCATAACGAAAGCAATAATACCAACCAACCAGAGCTCCCCAGGGTCTAAACCACCAGTCTTGGAGCACATAGGGAGGGACCCATGACTCCAGCTGTATATGTAGGGGAGGACGGCCTTGTCAGGCATATTGGGGAGAGGAGATTCTTGGTCCCATGGAAAACAAACACAGAGTAGGGAGATGTGAGGCTGGGGAGGGGGTAGTGGGGGCGGAGGGTAGGTGAGGTCACGGCCTCATAGAAGCATGAGGAGGGGGGATGGGATAGGAGGTTTCTGGGTGGTGAGAAGTGGGGTAAGGGGATAAAATCTGAAATGTAAATATAATATCCAATTTTTAAAAATTTAAAAATTAAATAAAAATAAGAAAGCAAAGAATGAAAAAATAAAAATAAAAAAAATTAGCTTGATACTAAAATTTGTTCTGAGAATTGTATATTGCAGAATACAGAGCCTTGGTGTATCTACTCATCAAGTGAGCTGAGCAGACCTGCTCAAACCTCTGATGTCCTGGAATTTCATCTGGATGCAGTGAAGACCCAGCGTCAGAAGCTTATCAATTTACTCTTCCCCCACCCCTCTCCTAATATCTCAATGCCCGTAATCAGCTTGAAGAAGTTAAAGAAGAGTCAGTGTTCCTATTCCCTGGGCTTGGGGACTACGGTGGTTAATATTGGGCTGTCTCCCTGGGGAAAAGTAGTGGTTTTGTTGGAACAGGGAGGATTAGCTAGGATTTATGGCATAGCCATAACCTATTGGTAGAAATCTGTATAATTTAGTATCAAGATGAAGTTATAATTTCTTAAATTGTACAAAATTTACTTCAATTTCAAATTTAAGATTTTCAATGGTATGAGCTTCTTATTGATATGATAGTGAAATGAATATTGATACTCTCATGGGCATTGTGCTTGTATAACACATTTAGAAATACAAGGTTTAGACCCAGTCCTTCTTTAACTTTTTTAACTGATTTGGGATGATTAGCCTGTGAGTTAAGGGACTATAGTAAATTCATGACTTTGAGCTTATTGTTAGGGTATTTTCTATATTTAATTTAGAAATAGCTGAGAGGTGTTAACAGACAACAGTCCAGGTTACCTTACATGGATAGTTGGATTTCAAAACGTCAGAACTCCATAGAATCGATGTTACAATCATTTCTGTGTTAATGTTCATTTTGATTAGAGACCTGTCTGCTCCTGACAGCTTCCTGTCTTGGATTCTAAAAAGAAATTGAGCATCTTTGGAGCTATTCCAGTTGTGGTAAGACAGCCACTGGGCAAGAATTGCCTCTTTCCATCTACAGACAAATTAACGTCCAGAAAAGGACACACTTGCAGAATAGTTGACTAATTTCAGCAATCTCTATAAAGTGGCTAAGTTTTAGAAGCTATGCTTAGTGCTTCCCATAACTTCAGTTAATTTAGTCATTCTGGATTTCTGATGGCGTTGAAGACCTATAGTCTCATAGTCAATCCTGGCTATTTACTTTGAGAGAAAAGGTCTGAGTAGATGGTTTGCAGCTGGCATTCATTCTAAAGCCAAGAAAAACCCAGGTTCAGAACTAAGTGTTCTAGTCAAGAGAGACGGCAGAGGTTCTGGTTAGTCAAAAAGAGGAGGGACTGGGTATTAAGACTATCTTGTACCTCACTGGTACAAATAGGAATAATTATGCTCTCATTGTATCTTAAGAGAAAAGTTTTATTTTAACAGAAAGGGTAATATGTAGGAGGAACTAAGGTAGGAGAAGTACAGAGAGGGAGAGAAGGAGTAAGGAGAGGAGGAACAGAAGAACAGGAGAAGCTAGGTGATGAGAGAGAAACAAAGAGGGGAGGGTACATGGAGGCAGATGTTCATGTGTCTCCACCAGTCAAAGATAGTTTACATATCTAGGTTGGGTATTGGGTTACACTTCTGACTGAGCATTACCAAACTTATAAAGCCTTTGACTAACATTTTAAAAAAATTCATAAAAACAGAAAGGAAAAGGGGGCATAGGATAGGGGTTTTCAAGGAAGGGAAACGGGGAAAGGGGATGACATCTGAAATGTAAATAAAATATACAATAATAATTTAAAAAATATATTGAATTTCTTCATTGCTGTTAGACATTTTCATGTTCTAATTTTTTCTGAAATATAAATGTAAATTAAATTTCAATAAAATATTAAATAATTAATAAAAATATATGAAATGTATCATATTATATTACATCATATTTTATCATATATTAATACATTATATACTAATATAAATATATTATTGTAATATATTGCATTATATTATCCAATAATGAATAAAAATATCTTCAAGACAGTTACCCATTTCAGATAATAATATTTATTCAGCTTCAGCCATAGGATAGATTCTATATGTTGCATGTTTATATATGACCGTCTTCTCATGTGAGTTTTCATTCAAGCTGATTGAATTTGATTACATTGATTCATTCAGAATATAAATGGAGAAATAACAAATTAATACATGAATAAATGAATAAATGTGAATCCTGATGTAACATCTTCCATCTTTGAGCAATATCTGTGAACAATACTCCATTAGCTACAGGTTGAAATTCACTCTATTATCATTATTATTACTATTATTATTATTAATATTAATATTATTATTATTATTTATTGCTTTATTTTTTTCCTGGAATCATGATCTGCCTCAATCATGAAAAAGTCTTGTGGGACCCTAAGGTATGACATCATGGATATGATATCACGTGTGTGACATCATGGGTATGACATGGTTATGAATCATAAATATGAAATTGTGCATATGATGTGATGGGTATGACATGATAAGTGTGAAATTATGGGCATGACATCTAGTGTATAACATTATGGATATAACATGCGTATGAATAATGGTTATGAGTGTTATGTCTCAACTGTGACACCATAGGTATGACATCACGAGCATAAAATCATGGATATGACATCACAGGTATAACATCATGGGTGTAAAAACATGGGAATGACATCACAACAGTAAAACAACATCATGGTGTGACATCATTGGTATGGTGTGTGTATGACATCATGTGTTGATTCTGGGAAGGCAGATATTCTCTATGATTGACATAGGAAGAGTACACGTACTCCCCTATAGCAGGTGAACAGCTAGTGAGTAATGGCACCAATATTATATATTATAGATAAGAATATATATCTTTTAATATTAATAAATATATATGACAGATATAGTATAATGTATGAAATGTATTATATATGTATAATGTATGATATACAATATATAATAAATAATATAATTTTTATCAGTATTTTTAACAATGTCTCCAATTTTATCAGTATTTTTCTTGCAAATATTCATTTTTCTCAGAAATTTTCCTTAAATCACATTCATTTTTATAAGAATTTTTTTCTTGTGAAACAAAATTTTAGTAATTTTCTTAAAAATAGATTCAAATTTTTCGTACATATTTTTGTATTTGTCATCCTATTGATCAATTTTTATATATGTTTTGTATTTTTTATCAAATTTTCACTCTTTATCTCAATTTTTATCACTAGTTTTTTCAGCATGGTCTTCAATTTTATTAAATATTTTTCTTTTCACATCTTCAGTTTCATCAGACGTTTTCCTTAAATCACATTCAATTTTACAAGAAATATTTTGTCTTCCAATTTTCAATTTGTTTAAGTATTTTATTAAAAGTTTCAACATTTTCATAATTTTTTATTACTCCTCATTTTATTAATATTTTTAACATGTATTATATTTTTAAATCAAATTTTCACTGTCTTAATATTTATCACTAGTTTTTTAAACAATGTTTTAAAATTTATCAAAAGTTTTTCCCATGCACATATTCAATTTTATCAGAAATTTTCCTTAAATCACATTCAATTTGTCCATGGCAATCTTCAATCTTCAAGTTTTCTGGGAATAATTTTAAAAAAACAGTTTCAAATTTTCCTACTTTTTTTCTCTGTTTATCGCTTTAATCACCTCTTTCTTATATGATTACTACTTTTTCACCAGTTTATTCTATATTTATCTTAATTTTCATCACAAGTTTGTTCAACAATATCTTTAAATTATCAAACATTTTTTCTTGTTCATGTATTCAATTTTATCAGAAATTTGCTTTAAATTACATTCTATGTCATAAAAAATATTTTTCATGTCAAATTTTAATTTTTCTAAGAATAATTTAAAAAGCAGTTTTAATATTTTCCTACATTTTTTTGTGTTTCTGATTATTTTAATCAAAACTTCCTCATATGCCTAATAGTTTTCATCAAATTTTTCTATATTTATCTTAATTTTTTCACAAGTTCTTGCAACAATGCCTTCAAACTATCAGTTTTTTTACAAAATATATAAATTATGTAATTAAATACAATTATATAAATCATAAAATTAAATAAATGTATTAATATATAGTATATTTTATATAAGATAAATATAATAAATAAATATGTATACATAAAAATATTGTATATATTACATATATGATAAATATAATACATGTTACCAAATTCAAAAATTTATTCTTTGATACTCAAGAGTTTGATGGAAAAGTACGGATTCATTTATGACATTATGAATATCTCCACAGTGGATTTCATACCTATGTTCATTCAAAGAATATATCATTAACATTTATTTATTCATATATTATGTATTTATCATATATATGTAATATATTTATATATATTATATATTTATCCTATTTATTATATATCTAAAATAGCATATATTTATTTATTATATATTTTATATTTTTATTACATATTAAAGATATATGTTAGGTTATATATTTATTTATCCTATTTATTATACATGATATATTTATTTATATATTTTAATATATAATATTTATTATTTATATACTCTTTAGAACATATTTATTTTAATACTAAATTTAATATATTCAACATAATTATATATATTTATTTTTTTAAGTACATTTATTTATTATATATGAGATATATAATATATTTAAAGACATGTTATTTATTTATTATGGTTATTACATTTAATATATATAATATTTGTTTTTATATATGCATTTATTCCTGATATTTATTAGAAATGTAATATATAATTTATTTAATTTTATTTATTTATGATTTATTTTATTTTATAATTTGTTATTGTTGTATTTCATTACTATTTATACTGTAATGATAATGATAGTGTAAGTAGGATATTATTAATATATAATATAAATATAATGTAAGCATATAATATAAATATAATGTAAATATGATAATGTAAATATATAGTGTATATCTAAATATAAATATAAAATGTAAATATAAGGAAATTTATATGTATAACATAAATATACAATGTAAATATATAATATAAATATTATGTAAAAATGACTTTAAACACATCAGTATCATTAGGTGTTGATGGTGGCCATGAATATATTTACACTTTTATGTAATTGAATATTGTATTATGTATATAAGTTATATAAAATTATATATATTATGTAAGTTATATACATTATAAAATTATACAAATTATATACATTATATATAATCAGATAAATTATTTAAAATTATAAAAATTACATAAATTATTTGAAATTCTATAAAAGTTATAAATTATATGAAAAATATACATTATATAAATTCTATGAATTAGATTAATTAAATAGCTTACATAAAATATATAAATTATATTGCTTATATAAATTACATAAATTATATAATATTATATAAATCATAATAATTATGTAAATTATATATAAATATATAAATATACTATATAAATTATATAAATATTTTTGTCTTATGTAATTTGAAGTACTACATTTGGAGCACAATCATTTTCTTTTCTTTTCTTCAACCAATTTTTTCTTCAATTTTATCAAGTATCTTTTCTATGAAAATATTCAATATAAAATTGAATTTTTAAATATAAAATTTGTATTTTATAATTTATATTATAAAATTGAAATTTATCTTAAAACACATTCTATTTCATAAGAATTTTTGTCCTTGTTAAAGTGCATTTTTTTTAGCTATTTTAAAAATATGATTCAACTTTTTCATACTTTTTACGTATTTTTCATTATTTTGACCAAACTTTTTCGATATGTTTTGTAGTTTTTCATTTAATTTTCTTTATTTGTCTAAATTTTTATCTCTTGTTTTTTCAACAATGTCTTTAATTTTATCAAACTTTTTTCCATTCATATATTCAATTTTATCAGAAATTTTTATTAAGTCACATTCAATTTCTTAAGAAAATTTTTCTGGTACAGTTTCATTTTTTTTAGAATTTTTAAAGAAATTTTTAGTGGTTTCCTACTTATTTGTATTATTCATCACTTCAATTTTTCCTTATACATTATGTATTTTTTCATCCAATTTTCACTAATTCTTAAATTTTTATCACTCGTTTTCCAACAATTGCCTCAATTTTTTCAAACACTTTTTTTCATGCAAATATTCAATTTGATCAGAAATGTTCCTTAAATCACAATTACATATTAAATCTTTTTCCATGTCTTCTCAAATGTTTTCAAAATTTTAAAGTTTCTACTTTTTTATGTATTTTTGTATTTGTCTTTATTTTATTTAATATTTTCAGTATTTTTTGTTTCTTCATTAAATTTTTCTATATTTAATTTTATCACTAGTTTTTTAAACAATGTCTCCAATTTTATCAAACATGTTTTCCACCAAAATATTCAACTTTTTCACAATTTTTCTTTAAATCACATTCAAGTTTATAAAATTATATACCTTGTCAATGTTCAATTTTTTATAATTTTTTAAAATGTTTTTATTTTTTCATACATGTTTTGTCATCATTTCATCAGTATAGTGTATTTGTCAGGTAACATAACATTTTTCCATATACAGTAGTATAGTGTATTTGTCATGTAATATAACATTATCCCGTATATAGCAGGATAGTGTATCTGTCAGGAAATGTGACATTATTTCATACGTAGCAGTATACTCTACATGTCTGGTAATATAACATTATCCTGTATATAGTAGTATAGTATATTTGTCAGCTAATATAAATTAATACTGATCATGTTAAAAATGAGACCAATGAACTATATAATGCTGATAACAATAAAATATTTCAATATAAATATACAAATATAAATATATAAATGTAAAAGTGAATGTGATTGTGATTGTGAATGTAAATACAAATGGAAATGTAAACAAAAATAATATGAATGTCAATGTAAATGTAAATATTAATATAAATGAAATTAAAATGTAAATATAAATGTCAATAAAAGAACTATAAATATGAATATAAACATAGATGTGAATATTAATATAAATGTAAATGTAAATAAATATAATATGAATACAAATATGGATTAGAATGTGAATATAAATGTAAATATTAATATAAATTAAAATATAAATTTAAATGTGAATATGAACATTAATATTAATATAAATGTAAAGATTAACATAAATATAAATATATATTATGAACACGTACTTACCTAAAAATAAAAGAATTCTAAGCTGAAATTTTTTTACATAGTCTAGACATGGGATTCCTAATCAACATTTAACTAATTAGGGTGCCAGGATAATAGTCAATATTATAGTGAATTATAATTTTTTGATGTAGACATGTTAACAAATTATTGCAAGATATCTCTTTTAAATAACTGATGCTTTTTAATCCCAAATAAGAAAACCCTCAAGAAACTGTACTGATAACTAAACAGTTAAGAGTACTGACTGCTCTTCACGATGAGCTACGTTCAATTCACTGGACCCACACAGTGGTTACAGCTCTTTGTGGCTGCAGTTGTACAGGAACTGGCACCATCTACTGATGAGTGTACATGAGCGGAGCAAATGACACGAACCAGGCAAGTGACAGCAAAAACCATTAATAACAACACATACAAGACATAGATAGGCAGGCAGATATCTGTGACTTAAAAACTTCTGGGTCAAACGCATTAGATCTAGAGGCTCGACTGGTCCTTAGGCTGAGCACTGACATCCCACCTGGCAGCAGGATGCTCTGAGGGTCAGAAGCCCAGACTCTGCTCCCTGTTTGTGTGTCAGGCATCAGAGCCAGGAGGTTTTAAGGGACCTGGCCTGTTTTGGACACCCTTGGGTCTGCAGCACACTCTGGCTATTTCTACTCACTTTAACCCCTAGCCAAGACAATCCTAGGCTTCTCACCCCCTTGGAACACACAGTGAGGTTGCTTGCATAGGATGCTGGAAGAGCCTCCCAGACCATTAGAGGATTCTGGGTACTTAGGTGATTTTCTGACAGTCCTGGGACTCCTAACCCCGCCTGAAGCACAGTTCCAAGATAGAGTCTTTTTGTAAAAAAAATAAAAAAAAAATAGAAAGGAAAGCCAGAGATAACAACCTTAGACCTAGGAAGGGTCCGAGGTAAGGCAGGGATTGCAGAGAGCATTAACTGATTAAAAATATCTGGCCACAAAAGCTGCTGAGCCCTGAGATGTTGAGACAGCTCAGAGAAGCAGAGTAGCCTGTCCCCACACCCTGACTCTCTGTGGGTTAGTAACAAGGCCAGGTGGGGGTAGAGAGGACGTCCTGTAAGGCAGCTGCTGGGCAGCCTCAAGCAAAAGCAAGAGGGACCAGAATCACTATAGTGAACAGGGATGGGCTGGAGAAGTTGCCCACAGGAACCCAGATGCAGCCTGGCTGCAGATGCCTGTGCAGAGATCCTGTGACTCTGTAAAACCTACGATGTCCTCCTGCACTGCACTCAGAACATGAGAGGCTATGCTTGTCGAGTCAGGCTAGCCTAACCTTGTGTCACTGGTCTTGTCCTCTGTTCAGCTGTATCTTGCTTGGTCACAGAACTCTACTGGGTCTAGAAGCCATCAGGAGCCCCTACTCCTGCTTGTGCAGCCAGAATAGAGCGGCTCCCAAGCAGGTCTGCAGCCATGTTCAGAGAGGCACAGAGATGCGCAGGAGGAATCTTCAAAACAAGTCAGCTTGATGGCTCTAAAGCATTGAGAATGCCAACTGCCAGGCTGCAGTGGCACACTCCATTTCCCCTTCCTGAGGAAAAAAATACCAACCAGCTGCCACCAGCTGCCAATAACATGGCCAAGCACTGGGGCTTTCACTGTCTAGAGGTGGGTGTTCATGCATGACACTGGGAATACCTAAGCTATGTCTTTGTATGTTGTTGCATGGTGTGTGTGTGCGTGTGTGTGTGTGTGTGTGTGTATGTGTGTGTGTGTGTATGCGCGTATGTATGCGCGTGTGTGTGCGTGTGTGCATGTGTGTGTGTATGCGCATGTGCGTGTGTGCGTGCATGTGTGTGTGCATGTGCGTGTGTGTATGCGCGTGTGCGTGTGCGTGTGTGTGTGTGTATGAGCGTGTGCATGAATGTGTGTGTATTTGTATGTGTGCTTGTGTGTGTGTGTGTGTGTGTGTGTGTGTGCACTCACACAAGAGCATGCTCTTGCATCTGTTTGTGCATGCTATCTCCTCCCTATAAGGTTCGGGGATATAAATGTTGGGGTATATGTGTCAGGAACAGGAAGTTATGTGTGGTGGAGATGGAAGGGTCACCCATCACAGTCACTCCTCAACTGCAGCGCATCTGCCAGCCACTGAAGAAGGATCCAGCATGAGGGTGACAAGCACTAAGAGACACGAGCAGGTACTTGCAAAGAATTCTGTGGGAGGTTTACCTAAAAGCTGTGCCAATCTGAAACATAGATGCAGAGCCTCAGAAAAAAAATCCTGGACTTGAGGACCAGGAACTGACTCCACCTCATCAGTGTCCAGCCAGGAAACAGGGACTGGGCAGGGCCCAGAGATTGATTGGTCCAGCATCTGCCTGCCTGACCCTGCTCACACAGGGTTCCCCTAAAGCTGATAGCCAATTCTCTTCTTGGGGATGCAGACTTAATGGTCCCTGGACACACTCTTTCAAGTTGCCAGGTCAAGGCACCAGAGAGGAAGGCCCTCCCAGGATGATCCTCTGCTGGTAGGGCACCTGATGGTGGAGTGAGAAAGCTTATGTAACAGGAGACATTGAACAGAGGCCTCACATGGTGAGGGTGGGGATTAACCTTTCCAATGGTATTAGTCCTAACACTGGCTTCCCACAAGCAGCAGGAGGCTCTGCACTGGACCCAAGACAGTGGATTGGCTGCTCTGTGTATCCCTGAGGACTTCAATTTCTCTGACCTGAGCCCAGAGTGCAGTGGGAAATAAAATTAAAGCCGACAACAATGGAAAACTTGCTATACTTACCCAAGCACACAAGTTAGTATTTCAGGTACCCCTAAATATGAGTTCTGGGAAATGCTTCTTGAAAAAGTCATCCAGTCATTTGTCCACCTCAGAGACCCAGAGGGGCTGAGCACCCACTTCCACAATCTCTCCTGGAGACTACCCTAGCACCTTGAGGTGAGGACAAGGTATATAAAAAAAGAAATGAACATTACAGCCCAACTTGCCTCCTTGACAACCAGGCCCTGGCCTCTGCTTCCAATTCTAAGCACCTAGTAAGTCAGCATCTCCAGGTAACTGACCAGGAAACCAGGCAACCATTATGAGCTAATTCCAGATCCCTCACAATCTCTCTCCTCTCTCTAACCTTCCACCCCACCTCCACCGCACACCAGCCCTTCACCAAACACCAGGCAGCACTCAGGGGACACTTTGCTCTCCTTCCTCCACAGTTGTCAAGTCACTCTCACACTGAATCCTTCTTTATGTATCCTAGTACACACCCACCTATCTACCTGTGCAGAAGCTAGGTATTGATGCAACTCAGAGCTCTCTGAAGGGATTAAAGTTTACCAAAAATTACAGGCACCTAGACAGAAACCACAATGAGCATTTATTACTTGTCCCACCAGGATCCCTGCAGCACATCCCCTCCCCTCATCAAATGTTCCTAGACAAATTCACACCATGGTCCTCTGAGGGTGCCTATTGAAAATTCTCAAGGTGCCTTCAAACATTTTCTCCAAGTGCTCCCAAGCACAGCATGATAACATCTGGCTGGCTATTCCACTATCTGTGTAATTATATATCTGTGTATATCTATGTATATCTATGTCTGTCTATCTGACTATCTATCTATCTATCTATCTATCTATCTATCTATCTATCTATCTAACTGTGTATCTGTCTATTCATCTATCTTTTTTCTACCTACCAACCTACCTAACTACATATCTACCTACCTACCTACTTTCACACCTCCTATCTTTCTATCTCTTTATGTTTCTATCTATCTATCTATCTATCTATCTATCTATCTATCTATCTATCTATCTATCTATCTAATCTATCTATCAATCTTTTTCCTTCCTACATTCTTAACTACATACTTACCTAACTACCTGCCTCCTTACCTACCTACCTACCTACCTACCTACCTACCTACCTACCTACCTACCTACGTATAAACCTTCTACTATTTCCTTTTGGCTTGCCAATATATACACTTCCAGGTACATTTTCTAGGGAAGAGGGTTCTCTCTCTTACCAGATGATGAATGCTATGGTCATTTGTGAAAGGCTTTTCACTATTCACCTGCAACCCTTCCTTTCATGAGCACTGAGAGTCTCCAGGGGTTCACCCTTGCAATGTTGTCTGCTTAAGTCACAGCTGGTATAAAAAGACCCCTTTAATAACCTCCAGGAGAGAAGCCTGCCATTGCTTTCCACTTTTCTTTTTCTACCAGGCATCCTGGAGGCATCTGCTCTGATACAACCAAGAGAGCTCTCTCTATCCAGGAATGCCTGCTCTGAGTTCTGAGAGGTGCAAGTCCCGGAACTCCAAGGAAGTATGGTTCCTGATATCAGGCATAGTATTTATTGTTAAACAATTCTTGCCCATCCACCAAGACAGAAATACTATCAGGAACATCTTCCCTGCTGTCCTCCTCAGGCCTTTATCTGGAACAAGTCCTCTGCTGTCCCACTCTGGCTTTTCTACACAGTGTGCCCACCTTCCTATGGCCTGGGCATACATACAGCCTGAAGGCTTCCCCCTAAATCCAAACCTGACCTTCCCAGACAATGATTAACTCAATACCATAAGAAATAATACACCCTGGGCCCTCACTAGACCTGGTTCAGGGCCATAAAAGATTGAGTTTCCTAGAGGATACACAGTGAATAGATACACACACACACACACACACACACACACACACACACACACACAGAGAGAGAGAGAGAGAGAGAGAGAGAGAGAGAGAGAGAGAGAGAGAGAGA
>JADRCG010007103.1:0-16498 GCA_019844195.1 Rhabdomys dilectus
CAACAACTATACAGAACTTCAGGCCAATTTCTCTTATGAATACTGATATAAAAGTACTTAATAAAATTCTTGCCAATGGAATCTAATAACTCATTAAACCAATTATTTACCATGATTAAGTTGTCCTTCTTCTAGGGATAGAGGGATGTGTCAATATATGAAAATCCATCAGTATAAGAAACTATAATACCCATGATACAACTCACAGATTATATGAAGCTCAAGAGGAAGGAAGAACATGTAGTGGATACTTCAGTCCTACTTAGCAGGGGGAAAATAGGCAAGGGAAGTAGATGGTGAAAGAGATGTAGGAGGAAGAGAAGAGGAGGAGAGGAAAAAGAGGGGAAGAATCAGGTATGGGAGGAGATGGAGGAGATGTCCAGAAGGTGAGGAAATTGAACAAAGTTGTGTAGAAATGGGGGATGGGGAAGTGGGGATGGCAACCAGAAAGTCCCAGATGCAAAGAATTCAAGAGCCTCCCAGGACCCCATGGGGGTGATATTAGCTGAACTAACCCACAAAGGGAAGGGGAAAACTGTCAAAACCTTATCAAGAGGTTAGGCACAGCCCCCTGGTTGAGGGATGTGGCCACCCACCAAAATTTTAACCCAGATTTTGTCCTGTCTAAAGGAAATACAGGGACAAAGAGTGAAATAGAGACTGAAGGAAAGACCATCCAGAGACAGCCCCCCCCCTGCAGATCCATCCCACATGCAGACACCAAACACAGACACTATTTCAGATACCCAGAAGTGCTTGTTAACAGGATCCTGATACAGCAGTTTCCTGAGAGGCTGTGCCAGATCAAGCAATACAGATGCAGTTGGTTTCATCCAACCATCAGACTGAGCCCAAGGACCCCAATGGAGTAGTTAGGGGAAGAACAGAAAGAGCTAAAGGGGCCTTATCTGGCATCAACAGGAGTGGAGGGCCTTGGTCCTGTGAACAAGGATTGATGATGCCCCAGTGAAGAGGAATGCTAGGCACTGGAGTGGGTGGGTGAGTGGGGGAGCACTCTCATAGAAGCAGGGTAAGTGGGGATGGGATAAGAGGTTTGCAGAGGTGAAGCAGGGAAGGGGATAACATTTGAAATATAAATAAAATAACCAATTAAAATATAAAAAAAACTATATAAATAAAATCAAGGAATAAAGTCACATGATCACATGATCACTAGATATTGAAAAAACCTTTGAGAAAGTACAACACCCTCTCAGGTTAAAGCCTTGAAGAGATTAGGCTTTCATGGCACATAATTAAGCATTATAAAAGCAGTACATAATAAAATAATAACCAACATCAAATTACATGGAGAGTAACTAAAGGCAATCCCATTAAATCAGAGACAAGACAAGACAAGACTGTCCATTTTCTCACTATCCCATTTAGTACATGAAGTTCTAGCTAAAGCAATTGGACAACAAAAGAAGATCAAGGTGGTACATTTTGGGGAGCCAACAGAAGGCAGCTATCATCCTTGCAGCCATCTTGAGCCATACACCCTTAAAAGAGACTTGTTTTCAACAGCCTCCAACAGCTGAGCACACTCTGATAACATATTGTTTTATATACCCAGGATTTTCCCTTGTGTGTGTGTGTGTGTGTGTGACTTAAAGGTGTGACTTAAAGGGGTAATTTAAGAAGTGAGATCTATAAAAGTTAAGAGGAAGACAGAAGAGGAGACTGAAAACTTGGAACCTGGAGGCACTAGTGACTAGGAATTAGGGACTAGGAACTCGAGACTTAGGATTTGGACTAGGAACAAGGGACTTGGAAAGAGAGAAGGGAGACTTGAGAATGAACGGGACTAAATCATACTCTGTCTCGTCTCAATTCTTCGTGTCCACCCTCACTCTCTCTCTCTTGCTGAACCCTGACCCATGGACCAGAGCAGCAGCTCAGGCTGCAACAATTTTGCCCCCAAGCTTGGGGCATTGCGGGTACCAACATTTGGCAGAGCAGTGCCCGATAGTACATATTTGAAAGGAAGAATTAAAGTACTACTACTTGCAGATAATATAGTAGTATACATAGCAGACTCCCAAAATTCCATCAGAGAACCTTTACAACTGATAAACAACTTCAGCGACATGGCTAAATATAAAAATAACTCAAACAAATCAGTTGCCTTCCTTTATACAAATGATAAACAGGATGAGAGAGAAATCTGGGAAACAACACATTTACAATAGCCACAAATAATATAAAACATCTTACTGTGACTCTTACCAAGAAGTGAATGATCAATATGACAAGAAATTCAAATTATTAAAGAAAGGAATTGCAGAAGACCTCAGAAAATGGAATATCTCTCATGCCTTTGCACTGGTAAAATGAACACAGTAAAAATGACCATCTTACCAAAGCAATCTGCAGATGCAATGCAATCCCCATCAAAATTCCAACGTAATTATTCACTGACATGTAAAGAGAAACACTTGACTTCATATGAAAAATAGAGAATTCAGGATGCCCAAAGCAACCTGAACTATAAAAAACCTTCCAGGGGAATCACCATTCCTGACCTCAAGCTGTGCTACAAAAGAAATAGTGATAAAGATCACATGGTATTGATACAAAGACAGACAGGTCAATCAGTGGAATAAAATTGAAGGTTCAGAAATAAACCTATGCACCTGTGGACACTTGATATTTGACAAAGAAGTCACAACTGTTTACTGGAAAAAGAGAACATCCTCAAAAAATGGTGTTGTTCTACCTCCCTCTTGGTATGTAGTGTAGAAGAATAAAAATATATACATATTTATCACCTTTCACAAAGCTCAAGTTGGAGTGTGTCAAGGACCTCAACATAAAACCAGATACACTGAATCTAAAAGAAGTTGGAAGGAGCCTCGAACTCTGACACAGGAAAATTTCCTGCACAGAACATTGGTGGTTCTGGCTCAAAGATCAACAATTGGTTAATGGGACCTCATGAAACTGAAAAGATTCTGTAAGTCAAAAAACACCTACCATAGGACAAATTGGCAACATACAGATTGGGAAACAGAATCTTCACTCACCCTATATCTGACAGAGGGCTAATATGTTTATTATACAAAAAAACTTAAAAAGTTAAACTCTATAACCCAACTAAAAAATGAGGTACAGAGCTAACAAATAATTCACAACAGATGACTCTTGAATGGCCAAGAATGACATTGGCCACTGACAAAAAAAAAAAATGGACTGCAGGCAGGAATCCAATATTAGGCTAGAACAAAGAAGTAATTTCAAGCAAGAATCAAAATATTAGGCTAAAACAAAGAAGTTATTACTGGCATGGAAATGACTTTAGGCTAGGACAGGCAAGTAGGCTCAGAAATTTTGGTTATATATATATATATATATCATTGACTCATACAGAGTTAGCCATTTCCTCTACCTCTTTTTTGTTCCTGGTCAATTTATTTAAAGAATATCAGTATCTATTTTTAAAACATATTTATCTAAATAAAGATTTATTTATATTACTTCCTCTCACACTTTCTATCTACCAACATCTCCCATGGCCCTGTGTGTCCTTTGATAATAGTCCCATAATTTTAATTATCATTGATGTTGCGTGTATGTGTGTGTATGCATGTTTGTGTATTACATATATAAATGCAACCAGCTGAGTTTATTTAGTATCGAATGTATGTATATACATTTAAGACTGACTATTTAATGTGTGATAACATTTAGGGTGTTCAATTCTGAGAAAGACTAAATCTCCCCATTTCTGCAGTTTTTAAATGCCTGGATCCCTTTACTAGGGTTAAATTTCCACGCCATCTGTCTCATAAAAATAATCATTTCCACTGATTTTATCATTGCTCATATCGTTTTTTAGCAATATTTTTGAGATTTTTATGGTCATAGATTTCATCTAATATCTAGAAGAAGCAATCTTGGAACATGTATCCTAATCTATCACTTATAATTTTTCTTTCCCTTCTTCCCATGGGAGTGATTGTAGCTCCATAGAATGGTTTTGGCAGTGTGTTTGTGTGTGTGTGTGTGTGTGTGTGTGTGTGTGTGTGTGTGTGTGTTTTACTATTTGTGGAATAGTTTGGGGAATATTGGTATTAGCTCTTTTTTTGAAAGTCTGCTAGAATTCTCCAATAAAACCATCTGCCTCTTGGTTGTTTTGGGTTGGGATGTTCTAATGACTGTTTCTCTTTCCTTAGGGTTTAGGGAACTGTTTTGATAGTTTACCTGCTCTTTATTTAAATCTGGTACATGGTATCACTCTTGAAAATCACCCATTTCATCTTAATTTTCTAGTTTGGTTAAGTATAATCTTTTGAAGTAATACCTTGTGATCTTTAAAAAAAATTTAACCCCTTTTATTGGAACAGACAATGAACTAGGTTATTTTCCTAATATGTTTTAGCTCTGTGATTTTTTTGTAACTTGGTGACTATGTGTTTGTTGTACCATGGAACAATGGTAAGGGCATCACTGTCATGAATGCTGCATGACAACAAGGGTTTGCCCAATCCATAGATGTTTGACCCTGTCCACTTTCTAGATAGGAATGGAAACTTTAAGAAAAGTGACTACTTCATTCTTTTTTCATCAAGCAAGGAAAACTCAGTTTCATATGACTGAATTACAGTTTCAGTTGTGATAAAACATGATGACCAAAAGCAATTTGAAGAGAAAAGTGTTTATTTCATCTTACAACTTGTTCACTAACATCAGGAAAGTCTGGAAAGAAATTCAAGACAGGCACCCAGAGTCTGGAATTGATACAGAAACTATGAAGGTATGCGGTTAAAATTTTTTCTTCAGCCTGCTTTCTAATGAAATCCAGGACCACAAGCCAAGAGGTAGCACTACCCACAGTGAGTTAGGTTCTCCCCTACCAATCATCAATCATCAAAAAATCCACACTGGCTTACCTAATGGCCAATCTGGTCAGGAATTTTCTTGATTGAGGTTCTCTCTTTCCAAATATCACTATCTTTGATTAAACTGACTTAAAATTAACCAGCACACACTAGACCAAGGAGAGGCACATTGTGGATATTTTGGGACTTACATGGCAACTTCTATAAGGTTAGTTGATCTGTAATTTGTGCATAATCAGGAGCATGAATCCAAGTGCCCATGCACTGCCCTTGTTGAAACTTTTTTCCTGTCAAAAGTGGGATCTTAGTTTTCACAATCATTTATGACAATTTAAGAAAGCTAGAGTGAATGTTATTTGCATTCTTTCTTTAGCTGTATCACAAACACACGTAAGAAGTCCTTAATGACTTCTTCTGAAAATTAAACATTTTTAGTCTGCACTCACTTACCATGAATGTGGAGATTGCCATATTTTGACTTCTTCATCCTTGGTGCTTCTTCCTTACCTCCTGGTTTAGTTAAGCTGAAACTAAGTTTCTGAAAGTTTCTGAAAACACAGAAAAGCTCCAAAAACCAAGCTCAGTCAGAAAAACAGGTGAGTGAATGTGCTGATACAGTTGTACTGGTGCAGTGAGAGAGGATCACACATCACTATCCCAGGGAACTGTTAAGAATTACCACATTCTTATTTTGACCTCAGTCAATAAAAAATGTAATAACGTTCTAGTTAAGGACTTGTGCCTGCCTGAAAGAACATTAGTGATTGAGATCAGGAACAAAGAGTGCAGAGCATTTAAAAAATATCTATGTATTATTAATGTTTCTTACCTGTATTCAATATGTTTTAAGCAAGTACACTCCTACTTTATTCTTCCAGTTCTCCCATAAGGCCCAGTACCATTCTCTCTCCCAACTTCATGTACCCATTAAGTCCTCTATGCTGCTACTGTATATATGGGTATAGAGCCATCCACTGAAATTTTGGTAACTTACCAGAGGCCACATCTATGACTAAACCAGCTCTCCCTCTCCCAATAGCCATCAGTTGCCAATAGCTCCTCAGTTTGGATAGTCATTGTGAACATATTTCTAGAATTTGCTAGAATGGGACATTCTTGCAAAAGTAAGAATGGGTTTGAAGATATGACTCAGCAATTAAGATAACTTGTGCTCTTGATTCATACCTTTTCTTTTGACAACTTCTCCTTTTCCGTGGGTTCCTGTACTCTCTATTCAATATTCTGCTTTTATATTTTAATTTTTCTTTATATTATAATTCTTTATATTATAATATGTTACATGCATATTCTCTCACTGAGGCCAGACCAGGAAGTCTTATGCTGTATATGTGTTGGGGGCCTTGGACAAGCTCCTATATGCTGTCTTGTTGTTGATTCAGTGTCTGTGAGCTTTCAGGGGTCCAAGTTTGTTGAGACTGCTGGTCTTCCTATAGGGTTACCCTCCTCCACAATTTCTTCCAGACTTTCCCTATTTCAACCATAGAGGTCTTCATCTTCAGTTCATTGGCTGGGTATAAGTATCTGCTTTTGTCTCAGTCAACTGCTTGTTGGGCCACTCAGAGGGTAGCCATGCCAGGTTCCTGTCTATAAGTTTACCACAACATCAGTAATAGTGTCAGGCCCTAAGATGGATCCCAATTTGGAGTGGTCAGTGGACCTCCTTTCCCTCATTCTCTTCTTCTTTTTTGCTCCAGAAGTTCTTTAGACAGGAATAATTCTAGGTCAGGTTTTTGACAGTGAAATGGCAACACCATCCTTCCACTTGATGCCCTATCTTTCAACTGGAGATCAATTCTACAAGTTCCCTCTCTCCACTGTTTGGCATTTTGCCTAAGGTCCCACTCTTTGAGTCCGAGATTCCCTCACCTCCTAGGTCTCTCATACATTTTAGAGTATCTTTCTACTAACCTACCTCCCAAGGTTGCATACTTCCATTGCATACTTCTTCTGGCCCTTGTGGTTTAAATAGTGTCCTCCTCCCACACACACCAATACCTAATCATGTTCTCCTTTTCCCTTCCCTGTTCCACCCAGTTCCCTCACTCCCTTTGCCCTCTCCTTTTTTATCCCAAGAGGGATTGAAGCATCTTCATTTGGGACCTTTCGTTTTTTAACTTCCTTGAGTTCTATGATTATACCCTGGATATTCTATACTTTTAGGCCAATATTCACTTATTAGTGAGTACATATTATGCAAGTCCTTTTGGGTCTGAGATAGCTCACTCAGGATATTTTCTAGTTCAATCCATTTGCCTGCAAAACTCAGAATGTCCTCATTCTTAATAGCTGAATAGTATTCCATTGTGTAAATGAAATACATTTTCTCTATGCATTCTTTTGTTATGGGACATTTGAGTTGTTTCCAGCTTCTGATTGTCATTTTGAACACAGTGGAACACAGGCCCTTGTGGCATGATGGAGCATCTTTTGTATATTTCCAAAAGTGGTATAGCTGGATCCTCAAGTGAATCTATTTCCCATTTTCTCTGGAACCTCCAGATTGATTTTCAGAGTGGTTGTATCTGTTTGCAATCCACTGAGCAATGGAGGAGTGTTCCTTTTTCTCTACATTCTAGCCAACATGTGCTGTCACCTGAGTTTTTGATCTTAGCCATTCTGATTGGTGTAAGGTGGAATGTTTTGATTTATATTTCAATGATCACTAAAGACTTTGAACGTTTCTTTAAGTGCTTCTTCACTAGTTTAGATTCCTCTGTTGTGAATTCTCTGTTTAGTTCTATACACCATTTTTTGATTTGGTTGTTTGTTTTTGTGGTGGTTAGCTTCTTGAGTTCTTTATGTATTTTGGGTATTAGCCCTCTCTCAGATGTGGCATTAGTGAAGATATTTTCTCAATTTGTATGTTGCAGATTTTTTCTATTAAGTATGTCCTTTGCTTCATAGCAACAAAATAAAAAATTTTATGCCAAAGCATTAAGTTTAATTTTCATATGTGAAAATAGAAACTGATACATAAAGAATTGAGAAAAATTTTAATAGATAGTTCAGAAATAGCATCCCCACCATTCTGGAAGGACTGCAGGATGCAGGTACATAGATCAGAAAAGGCTCATTTGCTCACAAGTAAATATAAGGTCTCAGTTAAATGCTATGCAAAAGACTACTTAGCGTTAGACTGGAATGACACAGAACTCATAGGATGGAAGCAAAGACAATAGACCAGTTTGAACTAGTGTGGTCTCAATATCCTCTGGATTGACTACAGAGTTTAAAGTAAAATGCTGTAAAATGTTGGTCAGGATTAAAAACATCTCCATGGGGGTTAGAAAATCTCCAATACAAGCTCTTCTTTTCTAAAAAGGATATGGCAACTGCTTAGACACATAAGTCTGATTCTGCATTAACAATCTTAGAATATGTGTTAATGGATGACTAATTAACCTTAAATATTTACCCAACAACCAGCTGTATTTTTGAACTGTTGTGACTCCTTTCCTTCCATTCTTCAAAATAAAACCCCTTTCTTCTTCTTTTTTTAAAAATTACTTTACTCATTTTTTTTTACAATCTAGTCATTACTCCTCTCCTGGTCCACCCTCCTACAGTTTCTAATTGCATTTGTCTTCCTCCTATCTCCAAGAGGATGTCTGCTCCATACCAGGCCTCCCTACTCCCTGGGGTCTCAAGTCTCTTGAGGGTTAGGCACATCTCCTCTCACTGAGGCCAGACCAGGCAGTTCTCTACAGTATATGTGTTTGGGCCTCAAACTAGCTCTCATATGCTGCCTGGTTGGTGGCTTAGTGTCTGGAGATCTTAGGGGTCTGAGTTAGGTGAGATTCTTGGTGTTCTATCTTTTTAGATAATTTCTTTTTTGTTTTTTTAATTTTAATATTTTATTATTTGATAAATGAATAATGTAGTTATATCATTTTATCCCTCTCTCATGAGACTCCTAGACCTTCTGTGTCTCACTCTATTTATTCTAAAGTTCATGACTAGCTTAGCTATTCTTTTAGTTTTTTCCCCCCAAGGCAGAATTTCTCTATGTAACAGCCCTGTCTGTCCTGCAACTTGCTGTGTAGACCATACTGGCTTTTACCACACAGAAATCCACCTGCCCCTGATTCTAGAATGCTGGGATAAAGTCATGTGCCACAATGCCTGTTTGACTACTCTTGTTAAAATATTTATGTATGTACATTGTGAATAGTGAGTGAGAAACTACTCAGTGCATTTAGTGTTGTTCATATGTAGATGTGTTTAGTCTCAAACACATTATTGATTTACTAATTGGAAATGTCAGGGCTTGTGAGATGGCTTAGTGGTTAAGAGCACTGGCTGCTCTTCTAGAGGTCATGCATTCAAATCCCAGCAATCACATGGTGGCTCACAATTGTCTTTAATGACATCTGGTACCCACATATAAGTATGTGGGGTCTGAAGCAAGCTGGGCTAGTGCTAGAGGGAGAGGGCAAGGGGAATAAAGAAAATTTCAAACATGTCTATAATAAATTCTCCTCATATTTATTTTTCTATGTATTCTTTCTAAATTTTCCCAAGATCCAACCCTCTTAACCTCCAAATTTTTAAGATATTTTATTGAAAAATATCTTGTAACAAGGCATGTTTTCTCATACCTTTAATATCAGCACTTGGGAGGGAAAGGCAGGCAAATCTGATTTCAAGAGTAACCTGATGCACAAAGATAATTATAGAATAGCCAAGCTTAAGCAATGAAAAGGAAAATCATTGAAAACAGGAAGCTGGTGAAAATGCATTTGACTGGGGGAAGGGCCATGTTCCAACCCCAGCAACAGAAGAACTTGACAAATGTAGTTTTGGCTTTAGAGTCAAGGATATAAAAAATGGGTATGGCATCTCCTTCTGCAGCTAAGGAAAGGTGCTGAGGCCACTTGTTTGTCAGGAATGTCCCTGCATGGAGGCCCAAAAAGGACACTGTGTGAAGCTATAACAGTGAATCCTGGATTTCATTGGAGGCCTGAAATGTAGTATATGTGAGCATCATCGGTTCGCTGCCCAGGAAAGTTGCTAACAGGGTGTGGAAAGAGCCAAAAAAAGAGAAGTATGTTGTGAGCAATAAAGCTGCAAGGATTTGGAGATTGGAAGAGCACTTTGACATCTGACATGGAGATACAGAGTCTGGAGTTTGACCAGCTGGGTTTTTCCTTGCTCTCTTGATTTGGTACAGTATTTCTTTTCTATGTTTCTTTTCTTCTCATAATGATAATAGATATCCTGTGTTTTTTTGGTGGTGGTTATTTATTTTGTTTGTTTAGTGGTCTGTTTGTTTACTGATGAGAGAGAAAGAGAAGGGGTGTAGTGTTGGCAAACTAGGGAGGTGGAAAGGATCTTCTTTCCTTTCAGAGGAGTCTTACCTGATGTCTTAAGCTTGAGCTCTGTAATGACACAGAGGCTAATATAGTAGATTTTACAAAGCCTTCTTTAATAGGGGTTCTCAAATATTTGACCTCCATCTAACCCTCTATCAAAGGTAGAAGAGAAAAGACCGAAAATAGGAAAAAAGGATTTGGCCCTGTTTCAAAATAGTTTTGTTGGAGTGATTCCATTCTTTGTTGTTAGGATACCAGCAGTGAAGTCCAGTAGTGCCAGCAGTGGCAAGATCCAGCAGAAACTGCCAGGCATCCACTAAATCAACACCAGACAGAGGAAGTTACCAGGACCTGCTGGAATACCAAGTGTTCTCTGGTATGCCAGTTTCAACGAACTGAAGGTCAACTAAGATGCACAGCCAACAAAGCATTGCACAATTAGATATGCAACCATCAAATCCTATAAATACTCTTTTCAAACATCATGTGTCCTCTCCTGGGTCTTGCCTTAGCCAAACATCACATGAGTCTGCTTCACAAAAACATCACATGAATCTGCTTGAGTGAATTATTGTGTGAGTCTTCTTTTTGTACTGTCTTTTTCTGTTACAACCAACTTTAGTTTACAAGTACGGGAAACACAATGCACTTATTCATCAGTCATGTATCTTTGGATCATTTTTACCTCAGAATTTTCTGAGCTATTTATCTATGAATATTTGTACAGACATTAGTTGATTATATGTTTTCATTTTCTGTGTAAATCCTGAATAATAAGGTTTTTCATTCAAACTAAAATTTCATATTTGCTTTTGTGAAAAACACCTAAATTTTTCAAAAGGCGATGCACATTTTAAAAGCTATAAGATTTTTTAGTTTTGATTTTTTAAGTACTCATACTATGTGTAAGGTAGTTTTGCTTATATGAGTGTGCATAATATGGACATCAAACCTCTTTATTGTATTCTGATTGTGATCTGTCTGTCAACATCATACTCCTGTTATTGCTATAGTCCACTGTGAGCTTTCAAATTTATGGTTCAGATCTTTCTCCACATCTACATTTGCATTTCAATTTCAGGATTTGCTTTCCCATTTGAGATATAGTAGAGACAGAAGTGAAATAATACTTTCAGAAATATTATTTCATTTGATACTATTTCAATTTCCAGTTTTTAAACATAAGCTGATTTTTCACTTATTTAGATAGATATTTTTTGTTTCTGAGAGAACATATTAATTTTATTTAGGTCCCTAATTTATGTTGTAGAGAATCAAAAGGAAGTTTAAGCTATCTTTTGATATTGTGCTGATTCAATTTATTACCTTTTTTCTTCTTTATGTGGTATTTTCATACATACTTTTATAACTTTGATTCAATTTATTTGCTGAGATTAGGCAAAACTGACATTTACCTTTTCTAAAAAAATGAGTATTTCTGTGTCAAGTGGAGTGTTCTGTACATGCTTTTTAGTTTTACATGATTTTTGCTGTTCGATATATCCATTTTTTCATATTCAGTTGATCTCTGTCTAGATTCGCTTGTTATATAGTGGTAAATTTCATATTTTATTGCAGAAATTTCCATTGTTTTTGGAAGATCAGCTTGATAATTATTGGAAGTCATTTATTTGATACATATACACTTGCAATTCTATGATTTTTTATAATTTAATCATTTTGTAATATGAAGTATTCATCTTTATTTTATTTTAATATATTTTAGTGATTCAGGGATTCACAAAATCTTTTGATTATATTCATCTCTTCTTCATCCATTCCTTTATTCATTCCTTGTTAACCTTCATCTGCCTTTGCTCAACCTCTTGCCCTATTGTATAGTTTTATTTAACAACAAATTAATTACATTTTTTGATTGTCATTTATTCTGACTATGGAGCTCTCTAGTAGAATTTGGTGGACATATCTAGCATTACACTCTTCAGGAAAACAAATTCTCCTTCTTTTAGAACCTGCACTGGCTCCTTACTACAGGGCTCCTTGTCATGAACCTTTTCTTTCCCCATCCATGTAGGAAAGCTGACTGATCTGTTCTTGTACAGGTTTGTAGAGATAAACCCAAAATGATGGGAGTATATTGATGCAGAGTTTGTGATGGCAGAGCATCTTTTGGTTATATATATCCAGGAGTGATATAACTAGGTATTCAGGTAGTACTGTTTCCAAACTTCTGAGGAAATGCCAAATTCATTTCCAGAGTGGTTGTCCCAATTTGCATTCCTACTAGAAATGGAGGAGTATTCATCTTTCTTCACATCCTCCCCTGTATATGCTGTCACTTTATTTTTTTGACCATAGCCATTCTGAGTGGTGTAAAGCAGAATCTAAAAGTCGTTTTGATCTGTGTTTCCTGGATGATTAAAGATATCAAACTTTTTTTAATGTTTGCCAGCCATGCAAGATTCATCATTTGAGAATTTTTTGTTTAGCTCTGAACCAAAATTTAATTGGGTTATTTGGTTTTTTTTTTGAGTCTAACTTCTTAAGTGTTTTTGAAACAAATTTTATGGATCTCAAGAAAAACTAATATAATAGCAGGGCCCTGTAGATTTCTTCTCCCAAACCCAAGTAGCTAAAAATGCTGCCTTCAGGGCATGCTAGTCAGAGGCCCAGTCAATCAGTTACCAAGGAATGTAGAGTTACAGGACAAAAGATGAGGCCTGTTAAAGCCATCTCAGGAACTAGCTGATAAGAAAGGTATGCAAAGCTCTGCTAACCTAAATAAGCATCCTCCTGCAGGAACTGCACCATGTCCCCACTGACTAGTACAGCCTACTGATGTTCAAAAATTGTAAAACAACCAATCATGTGTAACCAGGCAAAAGTTTCCTCCCTTTCCCCACCCCATGTCTATATAACCCCTAAACCTTGGAGCCTGGGGGTTGTCCCCTCTGTCTCTTGCACAAGACACGTGTTGGGCAGCCCGGAGCATTCCACCATTAAACTACCTCATGTGATTGCAGCAATCAGGTCTCTCGTGAATCCTTGGGTGCAGGCTGTCCTGAGACTGGAGTAGGGTCCTTTTCTGGGGGAGGGGCTTTCATCCTTTCATTTTGTATAGGTTGGACATTAGCCCTTTATCAGATGTTGGGTTAGTGAGAACAAATTCAGTATAAACAAATTCAGTAATGTGGTTGGATACAAAATTATCTCAAACAAATTTGTGTCCTTCCTTTATACAAATGATAAATAGCCTGAGAAGAAAATCAGGGAAACAACACCCTTCACAGTAGTCAGAAACAATATAAAATATCTTTGTGTAACTTTAACTAATCAAGTGAAAAATCTGTATGAAAAGAACTTCAACTCCCTGAAGAAAAAAATCAAGACCTCAGAAGATGGATAAATCTCCCATGCTCATGGATCAGTAAGTTTAATACAGTGAAAATGGATCTTACCAAAAGCAATTTATAGATTCTATTCAATCCCCACAAAATACTAACACAATTCTTCAGAGTCATTGAAGGAGAAAATCTCAACTTCATCTGGAATAACAAAAAACCCAGGATAATTGTAACAAATGTCAACAATAAAAGAACTTTTCTGAAAATTACCATCCCTGACCTCAAGCTGTACTGTTGAGCAATAGAGATAAAAAACACATGATATTGGTACAAAGACAGACAGGTCAATCATTGGAATAGAATTTAAAACCCAGAAATAAATCCACACACCTGTGGATACTTGATCTTTGACAAAGAAGCCAAAAACATACAGTGGAAAAATGAAAGCATCTTCAACAAATGGTGCTGGTCTAACTGGTGGTTAGAATAAAGGCTAATTTACTTAATCCCCTGATATTTTACTATAGGGTGCTAATTGCCAGAGCTTTGCAGTTTTCTGGCCACAAAAAACTCAGATAGGCAGTCAGCTACTGCAGCCAACTGAGTTAGACTTAAAACAGGAAAATATTTTTATTATTAAACAGCAACCCTAAATTCTTCACAAGATCAAGTCTTCCTCCAGCTGATGCTTACCTCCCTCTGCTCCCTTCAAGAGAAAATCAGAAAGAAGAACCACCCGGGCTGGCCTTCAGTAATAAATGTACCAAATTACATTTATCTGTTGTTCTGTTAAGGAACATATTTTCATTTTATGGATATTAAAATAAAAGAGAATGAACTTGGTTGAGAACATATTATAGTAGGATGGAGAGTCTTTTTTATAACAATGAGTAGTGTAGCTTTGTCTTGAGATAGATTGACTTCCAAATTTCTGAGGAATCACCATACTGATTTCCATAGTTGTGATACAAATTTATGTTCCTGTCTAAGATGGATTAGTGTTCCACTTGTTCCATATCTTTGGAAGCCTGAGCAGCAACTTGTGTTATTGATCTTAGCCATTCTGACAGGTAAAAGATAATACCTCAACTTAGTTTACATTAGTATTTTTTTCAGTGGCTAAGCATGTTGAACATTTAAGTGTTTTTTGAGCCATTAAATTTCATCCCATTAAGAATTCTCTGTTCCACAATCTAACAAAAACACAATTTAACTAAATTATTTGGGTTTTTCAAGTCTGGGTTTTGAGTTCTTTATGTATTTTGAATATTAGTCCTCTCCAATACAGAGTTGGTAAAAATATGGTCATACTCTGTAGGCTGTAAGCTTTTCCAAATGAAAGTATCCCGTGTATTAATGGCTCACTGATTAATCATTGATTTTATATGCTGTATTTTGGTTTTCTGTTTATGAAATTTTCTCCTGAGGCAATGAGGTCAAGGCTGTTTTCCACTTTATTTTCTACCAGGTTCAGTGTATCATTTTTATGTTGAAGTTTTAATCCATTTGGACTTGACTTTTGTGGAAAATGATAAATATTGATCTAATTGTATTCTTCTACACGCAGACATTTAGTTTTACCAGCACAGTGTGTTGAAGATGCTTTCTTTATTATACTGTGCTTTTTTTTATTGCTTTATCAAAAATTTGGTGTTCTTAAGTGTACAGATTTACATCTGAATGTTGAATTCAATTTTATTGATTAACATGTCTATGTATATGACAATATTATGGAGTTTTGAACTATGACGTCTCTTTAATACAACTTGAAGTCAGCAAGGTGATAACTCCAGCACTTTTATTTTTCAGATTGAATTAGATATCATGAAGTTTTATTTGTTTGGTTTCACATGAAGTTGAGCATTTCAAGGTCTAAGAAGAATTGTGTTTGAATTTTGATGTTGATTGCATAGAATCTGAAGAATATGTTTGGTGAGATGCCTATCTTTACTTTGTTAATGCTACAGATATGCAAGCATGGGAGATTTTTCCATCTTCTGCTACCATATTCAATTTCTTTAAAAAAAATGTTGTGGTTTTTATCATACAAGTCTTTCACTTCCCTGACTAGAGTTACCTCAAGATATTTTAAAATATTTTAGGCTATTGTGAAATCTGTTTGCCATTTCTAAATAGGAAGGCTACTGGTCTTTTGAGTTGATTTTTATATCTGGCTCCTTTGCTGACATTGAATATCAGCTATAGATGATCTGCGGTGTAATCTTAGGATCACATGTATATTTGACCATATCACCTGCCAATAGCAGTAATTTCACCTCTTCCTTTCCCAAATAGTATCCCCTTGATTTCTTTCAATTGTCTTATTGCTCTAGTTAAGACTACAAGGATTATATTGACTGGGTATCGAAAGAGTGGACAATTTTGTCTTATTCCTATTGAATATGTTCATCTATATTTATGAGAGAAATTGGTCTCTAATTCTCTTTCAAGTTGGGTCTTTTTATAGATTGCATATCAGGATAACTGTGGCCTCATGAAATGCATTGGTCAGATTTCTTTTGTTTCTTTTTTGTGGACAAATTCTCAAAGTGTTGGCTTTATTTTTTCTGTGGAAGTTGAAACAGTTCTGAACTAAAACCATCTGGCTAGCTCTATTTTCTGTTGTTATATCTCCCTTTTAATTTCTGATTTTGCTAATGTTGATTCTGTCTCTGTGCCCTCTGGTTAGTCTGGCTAAAGGCCTTTTTATCTCACTGATTTTCTCAAAGAACCTGATCCTTTATTTGTTGATTCTTTGTATAGTTCTCTTTGTTTTTACTTGGCTGATTTCAGCCCTGAGTTAGATTATTTCCTGTCATCTACTCCTCTTGGGGGTATTTGGTTCTTTTCGTTCTAGAACTTTAAGATATGCTGTTAAGCTGCTAGTGTATGTTCTTTTCAATTTTTTATGAAGGCACTCATAGTTATAAGTTTTCCTCTTAGCACTGCATTCATTGTGTTTCATGAGTTTGGGTATGTTGTACCTTCATTTCCATTACATTCTAAAAAAAAAAAATCT
>JADRCG010007106.1:0-42599 GCA_019844195.1 Rhabdomys dilectus
GGGTTTGCCATTTATGTGAAACTAAGGTTTGCCCTCCTGTGCTCGACGTTCTTCATCTCTATGAAGAGGTGGATAAGCTGGTTCTAAGCCCCCATTCGCACCAACGTGTTTTTAATGTTGCAATATAATTCACACGCAGTAGGATGTTTTCTATTTGCTCACTGTTACTATAAACTAATAAAGGCAGATCTTAAGTTTCTACATACCAAAGGAGCACTGTGTCATGTGAGGTGCTGAGAAGGGTTTGGGCAAATCCTCTCCCTGCCAGTAATGTCTACATACCACCAGAGAAGGCACTGATTTGAGTCTTGGCCCACCTTCCAGGCATAAGACCTATTTCTCTATCACAGTACTTTTAGCTTTGTTGGTACACTATCAATCTAGTAGAATTCTGCAGACAACAGTTTTAAAGTGTACATTACTCTCCTACAAAGTGCTTTCTCCATTGTTGGTGGTGCAAGGCTGTCCTCACATTCAGTGAGAAAGCCATCAGAGTTCGAGTCAATTTTCTTCATGATCAACTGCAATCATCTTTGCTGCTCTTTGTGGTCAAGTCTAACATACATATCAGTGTCTTCCTTTGGGAAACTACACACAGGAGAATCGAGCCTTCCAATCAGTGGGGTGTAATGGTGGAGGGAAATAGAGCTACCACATGCCTCATTTGCCCCAATGGTTTCAGGATGACCTACACTTCTCTTCAATACACTCCCACTACCACTCTAAGTGATCCTGTCCCTGGGTCGAGGAATAGAAAAAATCTAATTTTGGGACTGCAACAGTACCACCAGCTTTACAGGCCTCAGGGTCTCTTGGAGCCTCATCTGCATGCCAGGAGAGCATTCTGTCAGTGAATTCTACCTCCAGTCCGTTTTTTTTTGAGACAGTCTTGCTTAATTGTCCAGCCTAATCTTGAGGTAGATCTTCAGCAGAGCTAGGTCTTAGCATTTTGAGTCTGAACTCCGGGAATAAATATATCATCAATTTTAGATTTGCACAGAATAAATTAGATTGCTTCAAAAATATGACAGGTGAATAGATAAATATGTTCAAACTTTCAGTTTTATCCACACTAACATGTTCAAGAAGAAAAGTGGGCCAACGAGATGCCTCCTAAGTAAAGTTAGTTGCTTCCAAGCCTTAGGACAAACCTCCTTCTCCCAAATTCTACATGGTTGAAGGAAAGAACCTGTAAATTGTTCTCGAACCACCACCTGTGCAATGTGGCAGGATAATGTGTATGTATGCATGCATCCATGCATGCACGCCTGTGTGTGCACCTGGTGCTCCTGCATGTGTGCATACATACACACAACGATTCATATTTATATCCACATAAATACATAAAAATAACTGAACATAATGTTTTAAAAACATAATTTTTTAAAAAATGACAACAAAGGTCAACACAGTACCTGTGTAAATACTAGAAAGAAAGAAAGACCACTGTAGGTATTTGCAAATGACATTTTGTAGATGAACAAAGAAATCTTTTACACTATGCTATAATAAGTTAATGCTGTTTAAATGAGATTAATTTTACAATATTGCTACATAGAAAATCCAGTCTATTTGTTTTCTATGGTCCAGAAAACAAAGCTACAAAGTAAGTTAAAACACGCTATTTGCAAGTTTTTTTTTTAAATCAAATATTTCACAAAATATAATAAAAGATGTGAAGATTCTCTATAGAGAAAAATTGTAATGATTTGAGATTCTGTGTCTTATCTACTGTGCTATAAAAACATTTCCCAAGTCATGTTCTAAGAAAATGAAGGCAGATATCTTAGAAATTCAAAAGGTATACTATGCTCAGGGATCAGAAGCATCCATCCAGCAGGATGCAATATTTTATCCCAGTTTGACACACGTATTCAGTGTAATTTCTTCCTAAGTCCCGGGAATTTGGTTCTGTGGAATTGACACACGATTCTTAAACTCATATTAAAAGAAAAGACCAAATAAAATAACAACAAAATAAAAAGATCAACTTCATCTTGACAGGAATGAGGAAGGTCTCACACAATGGGATTGTCTTTGGTTGAGTGTGAAATGTTCTACATGAGTGCACTCCTGTTTGAACACTTGGTCCCTAGATGGAAGAAGTGGGTTTTGGGAAGCAGGTGTAAACTTTGAGGATTTGCCTGATATTATAAGAAGATGCTCCCACAGACACAGCCTGAGCTGTGTCCATGATGGAGTGTGTCCGAATGATGGGCCAAATAAACTTTTGTCAAGTATTGGGTTAATGACACAAAGACAACTAATGTATAGGTACTGGACTCACTATAAAGTTATAGTAACTGAACCAGTTTGGCATGGTTGTCAAACAGTGACCAGAAACAAACCCTCACTCCCCCAACACTTGATTCATGACACACCTGCCAATAGCAAGCTGTGTGATAAAGACAATAAATACTGCTACAGGAATTACATAGCCATATGTGAAAAAATAAGTTACACACACATACATTCTAGGTGACTTTCAGATCCAAATGTTATAATCACAGTAATAAAGCACATAGAAATCAACATGAGAACAAACCTTTATGGCTTTGTGCAGGCAAAAATTAACAGACACAAAAATCACTGAAGAATAAAAAAGGTTTTACAAGTTTAATATTAACAGTAAGAATGCTTGTAAAACATAGATAATCCAGACAGCAATAAAAGAAGACAATTGTTTTACTTTTTTAAATTATTTATTGATTCTTTGTGAATTTCCCATCACATCATGAGTGGGAAGTCATCTTCACCTCGTTTCATACTTGCCCTCCACCCTTGCAGTCTCTTCTACCTCCCAGCAGAGAAAACAAAATTCACTGTGGAAGCTGTGGTGTGTCACACTGTGACCTCCAGTATACCCATTTGTCTCCCCCTAACCCCCATTCTTTGCTTTCAAATGTTCATTGCAGTGACTCCTAGGTCTGGTTCGAGGCCTCTGGCTTCTGCTGCTCTATCAATACTGGGACCTCGCTGGGCTCCTTTTGGATATCCTTTGTTGTCCTGTGTCATGGAGCTCCTGTAGTTCTGGATCTGTAGGAACAGCCCCTTCATCTGCTCCAGCTGTTCATCAAGGGCATAGATGTTGGGCCAACTCAAAGCCTTGGATCATGGCCTGAGCAGTATCTCAGTTGGTCAGCAGGACAGCTCTCCCACTCTCACGCCCTTGGGGCCAGCTCACCAGCAGTCCTTGAGACCAGGACCAGTTCTACCCTGCTGCCCAGGCAAGGTACAGGGCCTGCTCTCCCAAGTGTTGCAGTCGGTGAGAGACAAGTCCTGTTCTCCCAGTCTCATGACCTTGGGGTCAGCTCTCCTGATTACTATAGTTAGCAAGGGATGATGGGGAGGATGGTGTCAATCTCCCCCCAACCCCCACACACATATCCACATCTGCACCACTGCTCAGCAGACATGAGTCAAGGTCAGCTCTTCCACATTCATGTCCTCAGGGCTGGTTTTGCCACAATGTGCCACATCCAGTGTGATCTCTATTGTGCTGCCTAGGTGAAGTACAGGGCCTGCTCTTCCAAGTGCAGCAGAGGTGAGGGCAATGGCAGCTCTCCTGCTTTCATGACCCCATGAAAAGAAGACATTTATGATGCATATAATTAACAAGATTATCAGTCGGAACATATGCATTTAATTTCCATAAGTCATTGAGAGAAAATTGACAATATACTTTTGAAAAAAATTTCAAAAAGTCCAATAAGCTTAAGAAAACATCAAAAATGCAAATTAAAGGTATAATATGCTATTATTGTACATTCATAGAAGAGAGTGTAACTTTAAAAGATAGAAATATCAATGAGTCAGCGTGAACAAAACTCTCTATGTTAATGAAAAGTGACAGGGACTGTTGCCCCCGAGGAATCAAAAGACACAGGAGTGGTTGCCTTCATTATGTAAATTTTCAGATTACTAATCCAGGCCCTGGTGAAGGCCAGTGGATCTACAATGATGAATGCGATGTAGAATTGGCATAAAAACTCTCTTAGAGATTAGTGGACAGTAACTGCAAGTCTAGAAACAGGTCATCTTCTGTGGTTATAGTGGTTTGAAAAGGAATCACCTCCATAAACATAAATGTGATTGAATGCTTGGCCACAGTAAAGTGGCACTATTAGTAGGTGTGGCCTTGGAGAAGTATGATGTGAATCTAACCAAGCAAGTGAAAGATCTGTATGACAAGATCTTCAAGTCTCTGAAGAAAAAAATCAAAGATCTCACAAGATGGAAATATCTCCCATGCTCCTGGATTGGCAGGATTAATTTAGTAAAAATGGCCATCTTGCCAAAAACAATCTACAGATTCAATGCAATCCCCATCAAAATTCCAAATCAATTCTTCATAGAGATAGGTAGAGCAATTTGCAAATTCATTTGGAATAACAAAAAACCTAGGATAGCGAGAACCATTCTTAACCATAAAAAAACATCTGGGGGAATCACCATTCCTCACCTCAAACTACTACAGACCAGTAGTGATAAAACTACATGGTATTGGTACAGAGACAGGCAGGAAGATCAATGGAATAGAATTGAAAATCCAGAAATGAACCCACATACCTATGGTCACTTGGTCTTTGACAAAGGAGCTAAAACCATCCAGTGGAAAAAGGACAGCATTTTCAACAAATGGTGCTGGCTCAACTAGAGGTCAGCATGTAGAAGGATGCAAATTAATCCATTCTTATCCCCTTGTACAAAGCTCAAGTCCAAGTGAATAAAGGACCTTCACATAAAACCAGATACACTGAAACTAATAGAAGAGATGGTGGGGAAGACCCTCGAACACCTAGGCACAGGGGAAAAGTTCCTGAACAGAACACCAATGGCTTATGCACTAAGATCAAGAATTGACAAATAGAGAGGCCTGAAGCAGACACCCGCCCGGTCTGCTTCTGGGGACACCTGATCCCTCCTGACCCACCCTATAGGGTGCAAGGAACCCAGAGCAGTAGGTAAGAAGACCCGCTCACTGCCCTAGGCCCAGAACTGAGTGCAGGGAGTGCTCAGATTCCAACAGAACCACAAACCCCTTCCGCCTCTGTCCTGGATCTGAGGCCTGAAGCAGACACCCGCCCGGTCTGCTTCTGGGGACACCGGATCCCTCCTGACCCACCCTAGAGGGTGCAAGGAACCCAGAGCAGTAGAGGATCCACTGAACCCAGAGTGGCAGAGGACTAAAGGAACTCAGAGAGACAGACAACATGTCCCGAGACATAATAGAGGAGCCACGGCACTCAGAGCAGTGGACACATTAACCTGAGACATCCTAGAAGAGACATTACACCCAGAACAGTGGACACCTAGCTGGACTGCTACCTAGGAGACACCATATTCTGAGTCATCCTAGGGCTACCATTGTATTCAGAGCAGCTGGAGAAGATCACAGAGACATTGGGACCCCGAGGAGACCAGAAACAAGCAAGATAACTGGAAAGGGAGGCCTCAGTCAGAGACAGAAAGTACAGGGAGCACTAGAGTTAACCAAATGGCAAAAGGCAAGCGCTAGAATGTAAGCAACAGAATCCAAAGTTACATGGAAACATCAGAACCCAGTTCCCCCAACATAGCAAGCTCTGAACACCCCATCACACCAGAAAAGCAGGATTAAGAATTAAAATCTCTTCTCATGATGATGTTAGAGGACTTTAAGAAGGACATAAATAACACTCTCAAAAAACTTAAAAAGAACACAGGCAGACAGATAAAAGCCCTTAAAGAGGAAACAGAAAAATACATTAGGGAATTGGAAGAAAAATTAACCAAACAGCAGAAGGAATCAAACAAAACCTTCCAAGATCTAAAAACGGAAGTAGAAACAATAAAGAAATCACAAAGGGAGACTACCCTGGAGATAGAAAACCTAAAAAAAAAGATCAGGAGTCATAGACACAAGTATCACCAACAGAATACAAGAGATAGAAGAGAGAATCTCATGTGTAGAAGATACCATGGAAAACACTGACACAACTGTCAAAGAAAATGCAAAATGCAAAAAGCTACTAACCCAAAACATACAGGAGATCCAGGACACAATGAGAAGGCCAAACCTAAGAATAATAGGTATAGATGAGGGGGAAGACTCCCAACTTAAAGGGCCAGTAAATATCTTCAACAAAATTATAGAGGAAAACTTACCTAATCTACAGAAAGAGATGTCCATAAATATACAAGAAGCCTACAGAACTCCAAATACTTTAGACCAGAAGGGAAATACCTCCCGTCACATAATGATCAAAACATTAAATGTACAAAACAAAGAAAAAATACTAAAAGCAGTAAGGGAAAAAGGTAAAGTAACATATAAAGGCAGACCTATGAGAATTACACCAGAATTCTCACCAGAGACTATAAAAGCCAGAAGATCCTGGACGGATATCATACAGACCCTAAGAGAACACAAATGCCAGCCCAGACTACTATACCCAACAAAACTTTCAATCAATATTGATGGAGAAACCAAAATATTCCATGATAAAATCAAATTTGCACAATATCTTAACACAAATCCAGCACTTAAAAGGATAACTGGGGGGAAACTCCAACACAAGGAGGGAAACTACAACCTAGAAAAAGCAAGAAAGTAATCTTCCAACAACCCTAAAAGAAGACCCCTACACAAACATAACTCCAATGCCAATAATAACAAAAATAACAGGAAAAACATTCATTATTCCTTAATATCTCTTAATATCAATGGACTCAATTCTCCAATAAAAAGACATAAACTATCAGACTGGATACATAAACACAACCCAGAATTTTGTTGCATACAGGAAACACACCTCTGTGAAAAAGACAAACACTACCTCAGAGTAAAAGGATGGAATACAATCTTACAAGCAAATGGTCCCAAGAAACAAGCTGGAGTAGCCAATCTAATATCAAATAAAATCAATTTTCAATCAATAGTAATCAAAAAAAGATAAAGAAGGACACTTCATATTCATCAAAGGAAAAATGTTTCAAGAGGAACTTGCAATTCTGAACATCTATGCTCCAAACGCAAGGGCACCCACATACATAAAAGAAACTTTACTAAAACTTAAAGCATATATTACATCCCACACAATAATAGTGGGAGATTTCAACACCCCACTCTCAGCTATGGACAGATCATGGAAACAGAAACTAAATCGAGACACAATGAAACTAACAGAAGTTATGAACCAATTGGACTTAACTGACATCTATAGAACATTTCATCCTAAACAAAAAAATATACCTTTTTCTCAGCACCTCATGGTACCTTCTCCAAAATAGACCATATAATTGGTCACAAAACAGGCCTCAATAGATACAAAATGATTGAAATAATCCCTTGTACCCTATCAGACCACCATGGACTAAGACTCATCTTTGACATGGACAAAAACAACGGAAAGCCCACATACACGTGGAAATTGAACAACGCTCTACTCAATGATAACTTGGTCAAGGAAAAAATAAAGAAAGAAATTAAAGACTTTTTAGATTTAAATGAAAATGAGGACACTTCATATCAAAATTTGTGGGACTCCATGAAAGCAGTACTGAGAGGAAAAAATCATAGCTCTAAGTGCCCACAAAAAGAAAATGGAAATAGTGTACATTAACAACTTGAAAGCACACCTGAAAGCGTTAGAACAAGAAGAAGCTAATATTCCCAAGAGGAGTAAATGGCAGAAAATAATCAAACTCAGGGCCAAAATCAACCAAGTTGAAACAAAAAGAACTATACAAAATATCAACAAGACCAGGAACTGGTTCTTTGAGAAAATCAACAAGATAGACAAACCCTTAGCCAGACTAACCAAAGGGCACAGAGACAGCACTCAAATAAATATAATTAGAACTGAAAAGGGAGACATAACAACAGAAACAGAGGAAATTTTTTAAAAAAATCATTAGATCCTACTACAAAGGCCTATACTCAACAAAATTCAAAAATCTGGATGAAATGGACAGCTTTCTAGATAGATATCAGGTACCAAAGTTAAATGAGGAGCAGATAAACCATCTAAACAATCCTATAACTCCTACAGAAATAGAAGCAGTCATCAAAAATCTCCCCACCAAAAAATGTCCAGGGCCAGATGGTTTTAGTGCAGAATTCTATCAGACCTTCCAGGAAGACTGAATACCAATTCTCTTCAAACTATTCCACAGAATAGAAACAGAAGGAACAATACCCAATTCATTCTACGAAGCTACAGTTACACTCATACCAAAGCCTCACAAAAACCCAACAAAGAAAGAGAACTACAGACCAATCTCTCTTATGAAGATTGATGCAAAAATACTCAATAAAATTCTCAAACCGAATCCAACAACACATCAAAGCAATCATCCATCATGATCAAGTAGGCTTTATCCCAGGAATGCAGGGTTGATTCGATATTCAAAAATCCATCAATGTAATCAACTACATAAATAAACTCAAAGAAAAAAAAACACATGATCATCTCACTAGATGCTGAGAAAGCATTTGACAAAATTCAACATCCCTTCATGGTAAAAGTCTTGGAAAGATCAAGAATTCAAGGCCCATACCTAAACATAGTAAAAGCAATATACAGCAAGCCAGTAGCCAACATCAAACTAAATGGAGAGAAACTTGAAGCAATCCCACTAAGATTAGGGACTAGACAAGGCTGCCCACTCTCACCCTACCTATTCAACATAGTACTGGAATCCCTAGCTAGAGTGATTAGACAACAAAAGGAAGTCAAAGGGATACAAATAGGAAAAGAAGAAGTCAAAATTTCTCTATTTGCAGATGATATGATAGTGTACTTAAGTGACCCAAAAATTTCCATCAGAGAACTCCTAAACCTGATAAACAACTTCAGTAAAGAGGCTGGATATAAAATCAACTCAAACAAATCAGTAGCCTTCCTCTACTCAAATGATAAACAGTCTGAGAAAGAAATTAGGGAAATGGCACCCTTCACAATAGTCACAAACAATATAAAATATCTTGGAGTGAATCTAACCAAGCAAGTGAAAGATCTGTATGACAAGAACTTCAAGTCTCTGAAGAAAGAAATAGAAGAAGACCTCAGAAGATGGAAAGATCTCCCATGCTCCTGGATTGGCAGGATTTATTTAATAAAAATGGCCATCTTGCCAAAAGCAATCTATAGATTCAATGCAATCCCCATCAAAATTCCAAATCAATTCTTCATAGAGATAGAAAGAGCAATTTGCAAATTTATTTGGAACAACAAAAAAACCCAGGATAGTGAGAACTATTCTCAACAACAAAAGAACTTCGGGGGGAATCACCATCCCTGACCTCAAACTGTACTACGGGGCAATAGTAATAAAAACTGCATGGTATTGGTACAGATACAGGCAGGAAGATCAATGGAATAGAATTGAAGATTCAGAAATGAGCCCACATACCTATGGTCACTTGATCTTTGACAAAGGAGCTAAAACCATCCAGTGGAAAAAGGACAGCATTTTCAGAAAATGGTGCTGGTTCAACTGGAGGTCAACATGTAGAAAAATGCAAATCCATCCATGCTTATCTCCTTGTACAAAGTTCAAATCCAAGTGGATAAAAGACCTTCACTTAAAACCAGATACACTGAAACTAATAGAAGAGAAGGTGGGGAAGACCCTCGAATACCTAGGCACAGGGGAAAAGTTCCTGAACAGAATACCAATGGCTTATGCTCTAAGATCAGGAATTGACAAATGGGACCTCATAAAATTGCAAAGCTTCTTTAAGGCAAAGGACATTGTCAATAAGACAAAACGGCAACCAACAGATTGGGAAAAGTTCTTAACGAATCCCACATCCGATAGAGGGCTAATATCCAAGATTTACAAAGAACTCAAGAAATTATACTTCAGAAAACCATGTATCCCTATTAAAAATGGGGAACAGAGCTAAACAAAGAATTCTCAACAGAGGAAATTCGAATGGCTGAGAAGCACCTTAAGAAATGCTCAACATCCTTAGTCATCAGGGAAATGCAAATCAAAACAACCCTGAGATACCACCTCACACCAGTCAGAATGGCTAAGATCAAAAACTCAGGTGATAGGAGATGCTGGCAAGGATGTGGAGAAAGAGGAACACTCCTCCACTGTTGGTGGGATTGCAAGCTGCTACAACCACTCTGGAAATCAGTCTGGCCATTCCTCAGAAAACTGGACATAGCATTACCTGAGGATTCAGCTATACCACTCCTGGGCATTTACCCAGAAGACGCTCCAACATATAACAAGGACATATGCTCCACTATGTTCATAGCAGTCTTATTTATAATAGCTAGAAGCTGGAAAGAACCAAGATGTCCCTCAATGGAGAAATGGATACAAAAACTGTGGTACATCTACACAATGGAGTATTACTCAGCTATTAAAAATAATGAATTCGAAAAGTTTATAGTCAAATGGATGGATCTAGAAATTATCATCCTGAGTGAGTTAACCCAATCACAAAAGAACACACATGGTATTTACTCACTGTTAAGCGGATGTTAGCCCAAAAACGTAGAATAGCAAAGACTCAACCCACAGACCATGTGAAGCTCATGAAGAAGAAAGACCAAGAGGGGATGCCTCAGTTCTACTTCGAACAAGTAACAAAAATACTCAAGGGAGCAATTATGGAAAAAATCATGGGATAGAAACTGAAGGAGAGCCATCAGAAGACCATTCCACCTGGACATCCATCCATGTACTGTCACCTAAACTAGACATTGATGTGGATGACTGGAAATGCATGCTGTCAAGAACGTATTATAGCTGTCTCCTTAGAGATCTGCCAGAGACTGACACATTCAGAGGACGATGCTCACGGCTGACCACTGGTGTGATCGAGCTTTTCCCAATGGAGAACTTAGAAGACTGAAGAAGCAGAGAAGGTTTGTGATCCCAAGAGGAAAGCAACAACACTAAACAATTTAGAATCCCCCAGGGTCTAAGTCACCAGCCTGGGAGCACATAGGGAGGGACCTATGACTCTAGCGGTGTATGTACGGGAGGACAGCCTTGTTGGGCATAGGTGGGAGAGGAGATTCTTGGTCCCATGAAAAACTAACACAGAAGGCGGGGGAGTGTGGGGGTGAGTAGGGGGTAATGGGGATGGGGGGTAGGTGTGGGCACAGCCTCATAGAAGGGATATAAGGAGGGGGGATGGGATAAGGGGTTCCTGGGTGGTGGGGGAAATTGGATAAGAGGATAAAACTTGAAATGTAAATATTATAACCAACTACATAAAAGGGGAAAAAAGTTGTTAGAACCAACATCTTAAAAAAAAAGTCAGCCCTCTAGGAAAAAAAATTTTTTTTCTTGATACTAAAACTTGTCCAGAGAATTGTATATTGCAGAATACACAGCCTTGGTGTATCTACTCATCAAGCAAAACGAGCAGACCTATTCAAATCTCCAGTGTCTGGGAATTCCATCTGGATGCAGTGAAGACACAGCGTCAGAAGCTTATCAATTTACTCTTCCCCTAACCCCTCTTTTAATATCGCAATGCCCATAATCAGCTTGAAGAAGTTAAAGAAGAGTCAGCGCCCCTATTCCCCGGGCTTGGGGACTAAGGTGGTTAGTATTGGGCTGTCTCTCTGGGTAAAAGTAGTGATTTTGTTGGAACAGGGAGGATTAGCTAGGATTTATGGCATAGCCATAACCTATTGGTAGAAATCTGTATAATTTAGTATCAAGATGAAGTTATAATTTTTTAAATGGTACAAAATTCACTTAGATTTCAAATTTAAGGTTTTCATTGGTATAAGCTTCTTATTGATATGAAAGTGAAATGAATGTTGATACTCTCATGGGCATTGTGCCTGTATAACACATTTAGAAATAGCTGAGAGGAGATAACAGACAACAGTCCAGGTTACCTTACATGGATAGTTGGATTTCAAAATGTCAGAAATCCATAGAATTGACGTCACAAATATTTCTATATTAATGTTCATTTTGATTAGAGACCTGTCTGCTCCTGACAGCTTCCTGTCTTGGATTCTAAGAAGAAATTGAGCATCCTTGGAGTTACTCCAGTTGTGGTGAGACAGTCACCAGGCAAGAATTGCCTCTCTCCATCTACAGACAAATTACTGTCCAGAAAAGGACACACTTGCAGAATAGTCGACTGATTATATCTGCCTAGACAGAGTAATCAGTCCTTAATAATTCTGCAGCACTAAAGTCTGTCAGATGAGTTTGGGCCAGAAGGCTGAAGATTTGATGCTCCAGCGTTCGGTAGTATAAGGGTTGTCCAGGTGTTCAGCGGTCTCTATAAATTGGCTAAGTTTTAGAAGTTATGCTTAGTGCTTCCCATAAATTCAGATAATTTAGTCATTCTGGATTTCTGACGGCATTGAAGACCTATAGACTCATAGCCAATCCAGGCTATTTACCTTAAGAGAAAAGTTCTGAGTGGAGGGTTCTCAGCTGACATTCATTCTAAAGCCAAGAAAAAGCCAGGTTCAAAACTAAGTGTTCTAGTCAAGAGAGACAGCAGAGGCTCTGGCTAGTCAACAAAAGGATGGACTGGGTATTAAGACTATCTTGTACCTCACTGGTACAAATAGGAATAATTATGCTCTAATTGTATTCTGAGAGAAAAGCTTTATTTTAACAGTAAGGGTAATATGTAGGAGGATCTAAGGAGAAAGGAGCACCGAGAGAAAAAGATGGAGTAAGGAGAGGAGAAGAGGAAGTAGATGAGAAGCTAGGTAATGAGAGAGAAAAAGAGAGAGAAAGAGAGAGGGGGCATGGAGGCAGAAGTTCACATGTCTCCACCAGTCAAAGATAGTTTACATAGCTAGGTTGGGTATTAGGTTACACTTCTGATTGAGCATTACCATACTTACAAAGCCCTTGATAAACATTTTAAAAAAATTGTATAAAAGCCAAATGGAAAAGGGAGGGGCACGGGATAGGGGTTTTCTAGGGAGGGGAAATGGGGAAAGGGATTGGCATCTGAAATGTAAATAAAATATCCAATTAAAAAAAAGAATTGACAAATAGGACTTCATAAAATTGCAAAGCTTCTTTAAGGCAAAGGACATTGTCAATAAGACAAAATGACAACCAACAGATTAGGAAAAGATCATTACCAATCCTACATCCAATAGAGGGCTAATATCCAATATATACAAAGAACTCAAGAAATTAGACTCCAGACAACAAAATAACCGTATTATAAATGGGGTACAGAGCTAAACAAAGAATTCTCAACAGAGGAAAATGAATGGCCAAGAAGCACCTTAAGAAATGCTCAACATCCTCAATATTCAGGGAAATGCAAATCAAAACAACCCTGAGATACCACTTCACACCAGTCAGAATGGCTAAGATCAAAAACTCAAGTGATGGTAGATGCTGGCAAGGATGTGGAGAAAGAGGAACACTTCTCCATTGTTAGTGGGATTGCAAGCTTGTACAATCACTTTGGAAATCAGTCTGGTGGTTCCTCAGAAAATTGGACATAGCACTACCTGAGGACCCAGCTATACCATTCCTGGGCATATACCCAGAAGATGCTCCAACATATAACAAGGACATATGATTCACTACGTTCATAGCAGTCTTATTTATTATAGCCAGAATCTGGAAAGCACCCATATGTCCTTCAACAGAGGAATGGATACAGAAAATGTGGTACATTTATACAATGGAGTATTGCTCAGCTTATTAAAAATAATGAATTCAAGAAATTCTTAGGTAAATGGATGAATCTAGAAAATATCATCCTGAGTGAGGTAATCCAATCACAAAAGAACACACATGGTATTTACTCACTGATAAGCAGATATTAGCCCAAAAGCTTGAAATAGCCAAGATTCAACTAACAGACCACATGAAGCTCATGAAGAAGGAAGACCAAGTGGGGATGCCTTGGTCCTACTTAAAAGGAGTAACAAAATACTCAAGAGAGCAAACATGAAGACAAAATGTGGGACAGAAACTCAAGGAGGGGCTGTCTGGAGACCTTTCTACCTTGGTATCCATCACAGGTGCAATCACCAAAGATAGATGCTGATATGGATGACAGAAAGTGCATGCTGACAGGAGCCTGATATAGCTGTCTCCTTAGAGGTCTACCAGAGTTTGACATATCTAGAGTCAGATGCTCACAGCTAACAATTGATCTGATCAAGGGTTCCCAAGGGAGAATTAGAAGGCTGAAGGAGATGAAAGGGTTGGTGGCACCAAGAGGAGAGCAATAATACCAACCAACCAGAGCTCCCCAGGAGCTAAACCACCAGCCTGGGAGCACATAGGGAGGGACCCATGACTCCAGCTATATATGTAGGGGACGATGGCCTTGTTGGGAATAGGTGGGAGAGGAGACCCTTGGTCCCATGAAGGCTGAACACCAATCCGGGAGGAATTCGAGGGTGGGGAGGTGGGAGTTGGAGGCAGGTGGGGGCACACCCTCATAGAAGCAGAAGGGGAGGGATGGGATAAGGGGTTCCTGGGTGGAAGGGGGAATTTCGGAAGAGGATGAAATCTGAAATGTAAATATAATGTAAATTTAACAAAACAACAAAAAAAGTGTTCTTAAAATGTCCATACTACCCAGAATGCTCCATGCATCCATTTGAAGACCCCTCCTCCACCCCCACCCAGAATACCAAGGACATTTTTCACAGATCCAGAAAACAATCCTAAGGGTCACTGGAAAGAACAAAGACTTCTGATCGCCAAAACATTCTAGAACAAAAATGTTGAAAAAACTGTTGAAGGCAATAGAATAACTAATCTAAAGCCATAATAAAAAGAATAAGTTTTAAAAAATGGAAATTAGCATTAAAAACCTATAGACTAATGGAACAGAGAATTAATAAAATAAAATTCCATTCATCTACTGCCAAATGATTTATAAGGAAAGTGACAAAAACATACTTGGGAGAAAAGACAGCTTCTTCAGCACATGCTGAAAACAGCGACAGTATACTCACACATATAAACAATGAATAAATATGAAAAAAAAAGATGGACCAATGACCAGAAGACATCTCTCAAAAGAAGAAGAAATATAAATATCTGACAAATCTAAGAAAAAAGGGTTCAATACTATCACCCACTAGGGAAATGCAAATTAAAATTTTGATATACAGCGTTCTGGAGGGCTGGCTCAGCAGTTAAGAGCACTGCCTGCTTTTCCAGAAGACCTGGGTGCAGTTTTGAGCACCCACATGGTGGCTCACGACCATCTGTAACTCAAGTTCCAGGGGATCCAGTGCCACCTTCTGGCTTCTGTGTGCACTAGACACATACAAGCAAAAAGGCAAAACATTCATAAATATAAAATAAAAATAAATAAAAATTTTAAAGTATTAGAAACTATAATGCACAGTGAGATGAGATCTGACTCCAGTTAGAAGTGCTATTATTAATTAATTGACAGATAAATACTGGAGAAGATGTAGACAATAAGGAACCTTATAGAGCAGTGATAGGAATGTAACTTAGCCCAACCACTATGAAAAGCAGCATGAATGCTCCTCAAAAGAAAAAACAACCTAAAAATAGAACTACCATATTGTCCAGCTCCATCACTGCTGGCCATACAAAGGAAATGAAGTCAACATTCACACAAAAAAATTCACCTGCCTATTCATGTTTACTGAAGCACTCTTATGGGAATTAGCCTAGTGCCTGTTAGCAGATGAATGGATAAAGAAAATTGTGTGTGTGGGATTGAGGGTAGAGTATTATTTATCCATAAAGAAGAATAAATCGGAGTGGGGGGAATAAAAAAAAATAAAAGAATAAAATCCTGTTTAGCAAAATGGCTGAACTGCAGGATATTGTGTTAAGTGAAACAATCCAGATACACAGATGAACAAATTTCATGTATTCTACCTTACATGTGGAAACAATAAACAGGAAAAATGAAGGAACTGACCTGGAAGTAGAAAAGAAATTGCTAGATCTGAGAAAAATGTGGAGATGGCGGTTGCTTTGTGAGCTCTTCTGGCAAGACATGAGCAGACATCTATACATGCCAGCCAGGGCACCAAGACAAACCAAAGGACAACTCCTTCTGAGTCAAGCTTGGTGACACAATTCATTTATTGGGGTTACATGCAGGAGCACAGGTAACTAAAACTTCTGCCAACATGGTGATGACTCACAAAACTCACATCCTAGGGAGCTTTCACCCAGTTGACAGGCAACCCTCCAGTCTCTTCTCCTCCCACAACTGCCATTATCATATGACCTCAAAGAGGGGCCTTGCAAGTTATTCCGAGCATCCTGAGTCTTAGGAGTCTCCTTGCTTCTTAGAAGGCAGGTTACTATTTGGAGGAGGTGGTTACACAATAGTTTTTAGAATAGTAGAAAGTGGCTGGATTGATTAATTCACAGTGTGTTAACATAAGAAAATATCATAATAGTCTCATGAACTTGTGCAATGAGAAATAAAGGAAGGCTTGAACAACCAGATTCTGAGGTCCAGACTCCTTGGTATAATTCACTTCCAGTCTCTCCACTTCCAGTTCTGAAGTTGTTCTTGTATTAAGTGGAGAGCAGGTGAGAGTGTGTTCAGTCAGGACATGTGACACAGCTCTCAGTGATGAATAAACTCTGAGAAAAGACTGAAAGTCATATTTTTGAAGCAATCTAACTCATTCTGTGCAAATCTAAAATAGATGATATATTTATTCACGGAGTTCAGACTCAGAAGACTAAGACCTAGCTTGGCCGCAGATGTAGCTCAAGATTAGCCTGGACAATTTAGCAAGACTGTCTCAAAATTTAAAAAAAACGAACTCGAGGTAGAATTCACTGACAGAATGCTCTCCTGGCATGCAGATGAGGCTCCAGGAGACCCTGAGGCTTGTAAAGCTGGTGGTAGTGTTGCAGTCCCAGAATTAGATTCTTTCTATTCCTGGACCCAGGGACAGATCACTTAGAATGGTAGTGGGAGTGTATTGAAGAGAAGTGTGAGTCATCCTGAAACCATTGGGGCAAATGAGGCATGTGGTAGCTCTATTTCCCTCCACCGTTGTTGAGAGCTGACTTTTAAGAGAAAGTGGCTAGAAAGCAGCTATCCATGCCTGTACGGCGCACGTGCTACCTACACCTCCAAGGCTTACTTCATATCCAGGTGCCTACAAGGGCCATGGCAAAAGTGTATAAATACCCCAGTTTTCCCTTCAATAAAAGACTCAAGTCTAGACTTGAGACTGGATCAGAACCTCTGTCTTGTCTCCATTCCTAGCGTCTCTTCCCCTTATCCACATTTCTCTTTCTCTCTAGACCCTGACCCGAAGACCGGAGCAAGCCCCAACATTTTTTGTTAAGTCTTTTGTCTCAAGCTAGGTAGCGTGAAGCCGGCTGCAGCACACCATTACACCCCACTGATTGGAAGGCTTGATTCTCCTGTGTGTAGTTTCCCATAGGAAGACACTGATATGTATGTTAGACTTGACCACAAAGAGCAGCAAAGATGATTGCAGTTGATCATGAAGAAAATTGACTTGGACATTGTTGGCTTTCTCACTGAATGTGAGGACAGCCTTGCACCACCAACAATGGAGAAAGCCCTTTGTAGGAGAGTAATGTACACTTTAAAACTGTTGTCTGCAGAATTCTACTAGATTGCTAGTGTACCAACAAAACTAAAAGTACTTCGATAGAGAAAATAGGTCTTATGCCTGGAAGGTGGGCCACGACTCAAATCAGTGCCTTCTCTGGTGGTATGTAGACATTACTGGCAGGGAGAGGATTTGCCCAAACCCTTTTCAGCACCTCACATGACACAGTGCTCCTTTGGTATGTAGAAACTTAAGATCTGCCTTTACTAGTTCATCGTAACAGTGACCAAATAGAAAACATCCTATTGCATGTGAATTATATTGCAACATTAAAAACACATTGGTGCCGATGGAGGCTTAGAACCAGCTTATCCACTTCTTCATAGAGATGAAGAAAGTAGAGTACAGGAGGGCAAACCTTAGTTTCACATAAATGGCAAACCCAGGAGTGCAATTCAGCTCTTAGTCTTAATTCAATTTTTAATGTTCTTCTTTCAAAACAAACAACAAAAGAATGCTCTTAGGTATGTTCTTAGGCAGAAATGGAATGTACAGAGTGTAAAAGAATGTTTTAAGTAAATTGCTAGCAATTTCCTCCTCCCTGTTTGACTCAAGTGAGTCTTGAATCTATCAGTATTCTATCTATACTATCATGTATTCTGGGTTGAAGGTTCAGAAATCTGTCCTTGTGACAACAACCTGTTTGTGGTGTCTCTCCTGTAAATGCTGTTCAGCATCCAGATAACAAAGTTCCAGAAGAGGGAAATACAGTGTATGCTGTCAATGAACAGTCACATTGATGCCCTCAGGTGTTCTGTGCTGCTTCCCATCCCACAGGAATAATACACCGAACAACAGAGCTCCTTCTCTAAGCAGTTTACTCAGGAATCAGGTATATGGCAAGTGGTGCTGAACCCTTCCTGGGTGAGGCTTATATCCCTGATGGGTGGCCAACAAACTGATGCCACGTGACATCTGCTCATAGGTCCTGCATGTGTGCATCAGATCAGACCACCAGCTCGCACAGCCCAAATGCCATCTTTAGGCGAGGTTCCTAGAGTGCCTTACATTTCCCCCTTTTTGTTTAACAAGAATATCACAGGAAGCATTGACTTAAGCCTAGCAAGCATAGTAGTTTGAGGGGAAGATTGTACTACCCTCTATCTGGGATCATCTCCTAGGGTGATGGCAGACCCATCCCACATTCTTTTTTGCCAGGACAGGATCTAGGGAGCGCAAAGCCAGTATGCCTTCGAGTATACTTCCCTGCAGCGGGCTAAGCGGGGGGTAGGGGGTGGGGGGGAAGTCAAGTGCATTGTAGTACTTCGTCTGACATGCGATTACTCTTTCAGGCTAGCAAGTCAAACTTGTGGGGAGGCGCCTGCCTCAATGGCATAAAAAGCTTGTGCAACCAAGGTGAGATCTCTTCTTCGGGCTTAGACCATACGACAGAGACAATAGAGGCACAGCACAGAGACACCCACCAGGACTATAGTCAACGCCCCTATTCCCGCCCACTCCTTCAGGATGCACAGCCTGGGCAATCCAAGCTGAGAATCCCTCAGTGATGTAGAGCTCTACACGAGTAGAATTCACATTCACAATTGCCAGGCATCTGTCTAATTATAAATCTTAACACATGTTCTATTTTCTGACAACTTACTTTCCTTAACAAACCACAAGCTTCCTAATATATCTATGCTAAAATTAACACTAGCTATTTCACCATAAATCTTGGAAACACTTGGGCATCATGGCGTATTGGCATTGGTCTCGGAAACACTGACAGGATTCCCCATCTTGTCTCTATCATTGTGGGTCTCGCCATCAGGAGAAGGAGAAGGAGAAGGAGAATCAGCCATGGAGCATCTTCATGCCATCCTCTCCGGCTACCAGATAGGGTCATGTCGGTCCTGCAGGAACATACAAACAGAGCCTCTCGCCCAAGCCAACACCGGATCCGGCCCATGCCAGGTTCTCGTCAACACATCTTTCCATTTAACATATCACTTTGTATTTGCATGCCAATCTGTATGGCGTTCCGCAGTGGACCAGCCTGACATGTTCAATTGTAAAAATTTTAAAGTAAATAAGGCAAGAGATATGCGCTCCTTAGGGGTACGATTATTTCCAATTCCCCTTTTTTGTTTAAATAAACATTCTTTAAGGGTGCGATGGGCATGCTCCACAATGCCCTGTCCTTGAGGATTATAGGGCAATCCATGTTTAAGTGAAACTTGCATCTGTTGGCAAAAGGAAACAAATGAGGCTGCGGTATATCCAGGGCCATTATCAGTTTTTAACTCTTGGGTTTTCCCCAAGCAGTCCATGCCTCCAAGCAATGAGCAATAACATTCCTTGCCTTCTCCCCCGCTAGAGGAGAAGCATGTATGATACCTGAACAGGTATCAACAGATACATGAATATATTTCAGCTTTCCAAATTCAGTAAAATGTGTCACATCCATCTGCCAAATTCTCAATGGCAGAAGACCTTTTGGATTGACTCCAGTCCCAGGAGGCTGCAAGTGCACACTACAATCAGGGCACTGCACAATAGTTTGCCTTGCAATTTCTCTAGGAGTATTGAATTTCAACTGCAAGGTTTTTGCATTTACATGAAATTCCTTAGGAAATTGGGCAGCTCGTGCTGCTGGGGTATCCATTATGGTAGGAAAAATAAATGTGCGGCAAGTAGCCGTATCAACCTCATTATTAACTAACAGGTCCTGGCAAACCTGTATGAGCACGAATATGCTGAACATAAAATGGACACTTCCATTGCCAAATTAAGCCTTGTAACTGTAATAATAACAAATAAATGGGACTATTAACTTTAAATTTTCCGGTGGCTTCTAAAGCCTTCAACAAATTTACCACATGAAAGGAGTCAGATACTAAATTAAAGGCATCTTTAAAATCTTTAAAAACCTGAATCACAATTCTTAACTCAATTATCTGGGGCGAGGCCGGTGCAAATTTTATTAACACAGGCTCATGATCGTTAATCTTATATGACCCGCAGCCAGTTTTTGAACCATCGGTATAAATAATGGCGGCTCCTACTATGGGAGTCGTCTTTCTCATTTTTGGAAACACAATGGGATGGCTCTCAAAGAATGGTATTAGAGGGTGCTGCGGATAATGATTATCAAAATCCCCACTATAAGAACACTTTAAAATTGCCCAATCATCAGTGGTAGCACATAAAATACGCACTTGTTCAGCACTAAACGATACAATAATCTTAGATGGATCTCTACTGAAATGCTGTAAACATTGCTGAATACCCTCTAAGGCAATAGCGGCAACTGCCACTGGAAAATATTCAATAGTTTTTGTAACCGATATTTTTGGGTGGATCCACTTTAAAGGTCCATGTTGCCACAATAATGCAGTGGGTTGAAATTTAGTTTTAAAAATAAATAACAAAATAGGTTCTTTCTCATGACATCTTTGTAAAACTGCCTTCCCCAAATCCTTCTCAACTAATTGTAGGGCCACACGGGCTTCCTGGGTTAAAACTCAGGGGGGAATCTAATGTGGGATCTCCACACAGGATATCATACAGCGGTTGAAGCAAATAATTTGGGATTTTCAAATATGGTCTAATCCAATTTACATCTGCTAATAGTTTCTGAAAATCATTCAACGTCTTTAAATAATCCACTCTGATTTCAACCTTTTGGGGGACTACCTCACGAGGTCCAATCCTTGCTCCTAAATAGGACACCACCTGTTCCTGCTGAACCTTCCCAGGGGCAATATGAAGCCCCCACTCACGTAGGACCTCAGTAAGCAATTGGTATGCTTCATGAAGTACCAATTCAGTTTTCCCAGCTAGCAAAATGTCATCCATATAATGCAAGCAGCAGATGGATGGGAATTTCTTCCTAACAGGCTTAATGGCTGCACCAACATAAAGCTGGCACATGGTTGGGCTGTTTGCCATGCCCTGTGGGAGCACCACCCACTCTTTTGTCTGGATCCTCTTGATTAATAGAGGGAAGGGTAAAGGCAAACCTTTCACAATCCTTAGGGTGCAATGGTATGGAAAAAAAGCAATCCTTAATATCTATGACTATTATTGGCCAATCTTGAGGCAAAGTAGTCAATAAAGGAAGTCCTTGTTGCACAGGCCCCATGATCTGCATCTGGGCATTAATGGCACACAGATCATACAAAAGTCTCCACTTCCTAATTTTTTCTTGCTTACAAAGATGGGTGTATTCCAAGGAGATACGGAGGGTCGAATATGGCCCATGTCTGATTGTTCTTGTACCAAGTCTTGGACTGTGGTCAATTTTTCTGAGGATAATGGCCACTGAGGAATCCAAACTGGATCCTCAGTTTTCCAAGTAATGTGAATACCTTCCTCGGTGGCCCCTAGGAAAAACCCAGGCCCTGTCTGTTCTGTTTGTTCTCAGCCCAGACCGGGCTCTTACGAATCTGTAGATATCTCCCAAGACCATGGGAGGGATGCCAGCCCATGTCTTTCATCGTCTTTCTGGAATTAAAAGAATAAGTCCCTTCATTGGTAAGCTTTAATTGCATTCCTATTAAAATGTCTCTTCCCCATAAGCTAACTGGGAGGTTTAATGCATAAGGTTGGAAGAGTCCTTCTATGTCCTTCAGCATCTTTCCAGGGGAGCTCTCTGGCACTCATGTCAGGTGATTTAGCGTACCCTAATCCTTGTAACATCTGGGAAGAGGCTTGAATAGGCCAATCGGATGGCCAGTCTTTAACGGCGATGATACTTTTGTCTGCCCCAGTATCTAGTAGGCCTAGAATAGTCTTTCCATTGTCTTCCAATTCAATAAGCGGCCTCTGATCAAGATCAAGGGAAAGGAACATTGCATCCTCTCCAGTGGAGCCAAAGCCACAGCTTCCTCTTTTCTTAGGTCTTGCAGCAAACTGCGCATGCAAGCTGGGCAGTAATAATAGTTGGGCAATTCTATCTCCCGGGGAAATGGCTACAATACCTCTTGGGGATGAGGCCATGATCTTAACTTCCCCTTCATAATCAGAATCAATTATACCTGGATGAATGATCAAACCTTTTAGAGCTGAAGAGGACCTGCCGATCAGCAACCCTACGGTGTTTGAGGGTAAAGGTCCTCTGAAGTCTGTGCCTATAGTCTGCACCCTCATCTGGGGAGTTAATACTGAGTCGGGAGGTGCAGCAGAGGTCCAATCCAGCAGATCCTGGCGTTGCCCTTCTGTATTGGTAGATGGGCGCAGGCTGGGCAGCCGTGCCTGACTCTCCATTGCCCCATATATTTGGGGGCCCTGGGGTCTGGGGCCCCTCTGCCCGTTTTTTGGACAAATGCCTCCATAATTGTTGCTTAAGGGCTGCCCATTAATATCCTTCATTGAACAGCATTCATGTGCCCAGTGATTCCCTTTTTTACATCTCGGGCACAATCCCGGTCCTACTGCCTGCTGCCCTTCCTTTCCTCTCTCAGGGCATTGCCTTTTAAGGTGCCCTGTCTTTCCACAGTGGAAGCACATCCCAGGGGTACTTCCTCTTCCTCTGGTTGCTTGTAAAACAGCAGCTGCTAGGCCTGCATTAGATAGGGGGCCGCCTATCTCCCTACAAGCTTTCATCCATGCTTGAAGGCCCCTACCTTTCCATGGTGTAATAGCCACACGGCACTCCTTTGTGCATTGTTCAAAGACTAGTTGTTCTATCAAGGGCATAGCTGTATCTGGATCCCCAAAAATTCGGCCTACTGCCTCCATCAAACACTCCACAAAGTCAGAAAAAGGCTCCGTGGGGCCCTGAATTATCTTTGTGAGGTTTCCACTCACCTCCCCTCTGTTTGGTAGTGATTTCCATGCCTTAATGGCCATCTCATTGATCTGTCCATAAACTTGAATGGGGTAGCCTGCTTGATTAGCGGCAAATCTGCCCTTCCCCATCAATATATCCAAATCCCATGCCTGGTTACCCTGCCTTTGATTCTGCACTGCCTGCTGCTGTGCAAACTCTTGATAAAAGACTTTCCAATCTAAGTTCTGTCGCGCAGTAAGACATGCCTTCACTGTACTCATCCAATCTGTGGGGGTCATAGCATGATTACCCAATCTTTCCAACTGAGCTTGAGTAAAAGAGGCATTAATACCATAAGCTTTAACAGACTCCGCCAGAGCCTTTAAGGTTTTAAAATTCAGTGGCTCATGGTACTGTTGGTTATTGGCATCCTGAAAAACTGGAAAGGCCATCCTGGCCTCTTTCCAAACCTCAGGACATAAAGTTTGCTGATTATTTCCCTTTTGCAGCATCGGAGAGGTGTCCTCGTAAAACAGTGATAATGGGGACGGACCCCGCCAAGATGGTGGAGCTGATGGAACAGCACCCCTGAGTGTGGCCTCCTCCGCCCTCTTCCTTTCCTTTCTAGCTTTCTTCTTCTTCTCTAAAGCACGTGGCTCCATTTTGGCAAGCAGTTTCTCTAAATTCTCCTCCAAACTTTCTAAATCCTTCTCTAAACTGGAAGACTCTTCCTGCCTACTGGATTTAACTGACCTCTCCTCCTTCAGCTGTTCCAAGGCATCTGTTGTCTTCTCTAATGCCTGGCAGCATCTATCATCCTCGGGGCAGCTGCGGATAAATTTCCACAGCCTTCTCACTCCTCCTTTTAAACTTGCCTGTTCCCAGGCGAAATCAAGATCTCACCCCAATTTATCTCAGCTCGAAGCATTTAGGTTCCCCGAAACTGCAAACCATGGAGCTACAGTGTCTATCTCCTCCAAAAAGGTCTCAAGGGCTGGATCTTTCATTTTTAATCCCTTAGCTCTAAGCAGCTCTTTCAGAGCCGCTTGTATTGGGCAAGACGAGGAAGTTCCCATTTTTACTTTCACTTTCCTCTCTCGCCACTTGTTTTGCTACTTTACCTCAGACTGTAAAATTGTCTCCTTCCGAGAACTTATTTAAGATCAGGCCCCTTTTTACTTACCGGGCACTTTACTGTTTGAACGCCCTGTTCACCGAGAGTTCTGGAGCCCCGGAGCTTTAATGCTCCCCCTGCGGGCCACCAATCGTTCAGAGCCACTTCCTGTCCAGCAGGAATAAGACACCGAACAACAGAGCTCCTTCTCTAAGCAGTTTACTCAGGAATCAGGTACATGGCAAGTGGCGCCGAACCCTTCCTGGGTGAGGCTTATATCCCTGATGGGTGGCCAACGAACTGATGCCATGCAAATTCTCCTCATAGGTCCTGCATGTGTGAGTCAGATCAGACCACCAGCTCACACAGCCCAAATGCCAAATAAGGCCTTGTTTATCTCAAGGCTCTCGGGCAGCCATCGCCATCTTTAGGCGAGGTTCCTAGAGAGCCTTACAGGACTCCTCTTACTCCCTGCAGCAGTTCGGGTTTTCAGAAAAAGATGCAGATGAATCGAAGGGAATTTTCGTAGACACCAACTTATATCTCTTAGCATTGACCTTCTTTGTTGCAGCCTTTCACCTTCTTTTTGATTCCCTGGCATTTAAAAATGACATCAGTTTCTGGAAGAAAAAGAAGAGCATGTGACTGGAATGTCTACCAAAGCAGTGCTCTGGTGTTGCTTCAGCACTGTGGCCATCTTCCTCTTCCTGCTGGATGAACAGACAAGCCTGCTGGTGCTGATCCCTGCAGGTGCTGGGGCTGCCATTGAGCTTTGGAAAGTGAAGAAAGCATTGAAAACCACAGCGTCCCACTGTTTCTTGTTTTCTTTGGTACAGAAACATTAAGTGCCCTTTCAGATTTGGACTCCACATCAGTCTTACACGTTCAGGACCAGGTCCACATTGTTCTCTGCACAAAGGCTGGACCCTGTGGTGGTGTAAACACTCAGCTGCAGTTTGGGCCACCGGGCCAGATAAGGCTGGATGCAGTTGGCCTCACCTAAGCAAGGACAGGTGTAGAGGATATGGTACAAGACCCAGAAGGTATGCACCACCTACACCATGGACACGCCCACCACCAAGCTGTTGAAAAAGAGCTGTGGCCACTCCACCTGGCACAGCAACTTGTGGGCTGAGGGTCGCCACCGCCACCTCCGCCTCCACCACCGCCACCTCCACTGATGCGCCACCGCAGAAAACCAACCCGCCTCTCAGGGGCTTCTGGCAGCCCCGCATGCTCCTGATACCCACACCAGGGGCCACCAGCGGAAGTGGGCGCGCAAGGCCCTCTGGGAGCCAGGCACTGTCTCCTCACTCCTGAATATTAAGTATAAGAGTTGGTACTCCTGGCTCACCAACAGCTTTGTGAATGGTGTCTATGCTTTTGGCTTCCTCTTCATGTTGCCCCAGCTTTTTGTCAATTACAAGATGAAGTCAGTGGCACACCTGCCTTGGAAGGCCTTTACGTACAAGATTTTTAACACTTTTTGTTAATGATGTCTTTGCCTTAATCGTCACCATGCCCGACAATGCACAATGAGATGAGATCTCACCCCAGTTAGAAGACCTATTATTAATTAATTAATTAATTAATTAACAGATAAATACTGGAGAATATGTAGACAATAAGGAACCTTATAGAGCAGTGATAGGAATGTAACTTAGCCCAACCACTATGAAAAGCAGCATGAATGCTCCTCAAAAGAGAAAACATCCTAAAAATAGAACTACCATATTGTCCAGCTCCATCACTGCTGGCCATACAAAGAAAATGAAGTCAGCTTGCAAAAAAAACTCAACTGTGTGTTCATGTTTATTAAAGCACTCTTATGGAAACTAGCCTAGTGCCTGTTAGCAGACGAATGGATAAAGAAAATTGTGTGTGTGGGATTGAGGGTAGAGTATTATTTATCCACAAAGAAGCATAAAATCAGAGGGGGGTATAAAAAATTTTAAAAAGAAGAATAAATTCTTATCATTTTTAGCAAAATGGCTGAACTGCAGGATATTGTGTTAAGTGAAACAATCCAGATACACAGATGAACAAATTTCATGTATTCTACCTTACATGCGGAAACAATAAACAGGAAAAATGGAAGAACTGACCTGGAAGTAGAAAAGCAATTGCTAGATCTGAGAAAAATGTGGAGATGGCAGTTGCTTTGTGAGCTTTTCTGGTGAGACATGAGCAGACATCTATACATGCCAGCCAGGGCACCAAGACAAACCAAAGAACAACTCCTTCTGAGTCAAGCTTCGTGACACAATTCATTTATTGGGGTTACATGCAGGAGCACAGGTAACTAAAACTTCTACCAACATGGTCATGACTCACAAAACTCACATCTTTTGGAGTTTCCACCCAGTTGACAGGCAGCCCTCCAGTCTCCTCTCCTCCACAATCATCATATTACCTCAAGGAGGGGCTTTGCAAGTCTGTCTAAGCTTCCTGAGTCTTAGGAGTCTCCTTGCTTCTTAGAAGGCAGGTTACTATTTGGAGGAGGTGGTTACACAAAAGTTTTAAGAATAGAAGAATGTGGCTGGACTTGATTAATTCACAGTGTGTTGACATAAGAAAATATCATAATAGTCTCATGAACTTGTGCAATGAGATATAAAGGAAGGCTTGAACAACCGGATTCTGAGGTCCAGACTCCTTGGTATAATGCACTTCCAGTCTCTCCACTTCCAGTTCTGAAGTTGCTGTTCTATTAAGTGGGGAGCAGGTGAGAATGTGTTCAGTCAGGACATGTGACACAGCTCTCAGTGATGAGTAAACTCTGAGTAAAGACTGGAAGTCATATTTTTGAAGCAATCTAACTCATTCTGTGGAATTCTAAAATAGATGATATATTTATTCCTGGAGTTCCGACTCAGAAGACTAAGACCTAGCTTGGCCGCAGATCTAGCTCAAGATTATCCTGGACAATTTAGCAAGACTGTCTCAAAATAAAAAACAACAACAACAACAAAAGGACAGGAGGTACAATTCACTGATAGAATGCTCTCCTGGTATGCAGATGAGGCTCCAGGAGACCCTGAGGCCTGTAAAGCTGGTGGTAGTGTTGCAGTCCCAGAATTAGATTCTTTCTATTCCTGGACCCAGGGACAGGATCACTTAGAGTGGTAGTGGGAGTGTATTGAAGAGAAGTGTGGGTCATCCTGAAACCACTGGGACAAATGAGGCATGTGGTAGCTCTATTTCCCTCCACCATTACACCCCACTTATTGGAAGGCTCGATTCTCCTGTGTGTAGTTTCCCAAAGGAAGACACTGATGTGTATGATAGACTTGACCACGAAGAGCAGCAAAGATGATTGCAGTCGATCATAAAGAAAATTGACTTGGTTCTGATGGCTTTCTCACTGAATGTGAGGACAGCCTTGCACCACCAACAATGGAGAAAGCCCTTTGTAGAAGAGTAATGTACACTGTAAAACTGTTGTCTGTTGAATTCTACTAGATTGCTAGTGTACCACGCAGCCTGTCTTTCCTATTACCTTGGTTTTATCAGAACTGTGTGGGGTGGGTGTTGCTACTGGGGTAAGAGCTGAGGCCCAAAATCTGTTCAGGCCAAGAGTGACTTCTTGGGTCCTTGTGGGTCCCAGTTACTCCCTGTCTGGGACAGGCATTGCTGTCTGCTTACCTAAGATAATGTCAGGGTTAGAGCACCTGTGGGCCCCCACTTCCTCTGGATTCTTAGAGGTTGGGGGCAGAGCTGCCACCTGGAATCTGATCTTTTTCCTTTTTTTTTAAATTTTTCATTGGATATTATATTTACATACAAAATTTTATTTCCTTACCCCATTTCCCCCACCACCCAGAAACCCCTTATCCCATCCCTCCTCCTCCTGCTTCTATGAGGGTGTGCCCCCACCTACCCCCCACACCCACCTCCCCACCCTCAAATTCCCCCCCCCCCCACTTAGTTTTCAGCCTTAATGGGACCAAAGATCTCCTCTCTCACCTATGCCCAACAAGGCCATCATCCCCTACATATACAGCTGGAGGTATGGGTACCTCCCTGTGTACTCCCAGGCTGGTAGTTAGATCTTGGGGAGCTCTGGTTGGTTGGTATTATTGCTCTCCTCATAAGGTCACCAACCATTTCAACTCCTTCAGTCTTCTCTCTAACTTCTCCATTGGAAATCCTTGATCAGATCAATGGTTAGCTGTGAGCATCTGCGGGTATGTCAAACTCAAGGGGAGCTCTAAGGAGACAGCCATATGCATGCAGGCTCCTGTCAGCATGTACTTCCTGACATCCATATCAGAGTCTATCTTTGGTGACTGCACATGGGATGAATACCCAGGTGGAATGGTCTCCAGGCGACCCCTCCTTCAGATTCTGTCCCAAACTTTGTCTCCATATTTGCTCCCTTGGGTATTTTGTTACTCCTTCTAAGTAAGACCTAGGCATCCACGCTTGTTCTTCCTTCTTCATGAGTTTCATGTGGTCTGTTAGTTGAATCTTGGCTATTTCAAGCTTTTGGGCTAATATCCTCTTATCAGTGAGTAAATACCATGTGTGTTCTTTTGTGATTGGGTTACCTCACTCAGGATGATATTTTCTAGTTCTATACATTTCCCTAAGAATTTCTCAAACTCATTATTTTTAATAGCTGAGTAATATTCCATTGTGTCACAAAATGTACCACATTTTTTTGTATCCATTCCTCTGTTGAAGGACAACTGGGTTCTTTCCAGCTTCTGGCTATTATAAATAAGGCTGCTATGAACATAGTGGAGCATATGTCCTTCTTATATGTTGGAGCATCTTCTGGGTATATGCCCAGGAGTGGTATAGCTGGGTCGTCAGGTAGTGCTATATCCAATTTTCTGAGAAACCGCCAGACTGATTTCCAGAGTGGTTGTACCAGCTTGCATTCCTACCAACAATGAAGAAGTGTTCCTCTTTCTCCATATCCTTGCCAGAATCTCCTATCACCTGAGTTTTTGATCTTAGCCATTCTGTCTGGTGTGAGGTGCTATCTCAGGGTTGTTTTGATTTGCATTTCCCTGATGACTAAGGATGTTGAGCATTTCTTAAGGTGCTTCTCGGCCATTCAAGTTTCCTCAGTTGAGAATTCTTTGTTTAGCTCTGTAACCGTTTTTTAATGAGGTTATCTTGTTGTCTGGAGTCTAATTTCTTGAGTTCTTTGTATATATTGGATATTAGCCCTCTATCAGATGCAGGATTGGTAATGATCTTTTCCCAATCTGTTGGTTGCCATTTTGTCCTATTGGCAGTGTCCTTCACCTTACAGAAGCTTTGCAATTTGATGAGGTCCCATTTGTCAATTCTTGATCTTAGAGCATAAGCCATTGTTGTTCTGTTCCGTAACTTTCCCCCTGTGCCTAGGTATTTGAGGATCTTCCCCACCTTCTTTTCTATGAGTTTCAGTGTATCTGGTTTTATGTGAAGGTCCTTTATCCACTTGGACTTGAGCTTTGTACAGGGGGATAAGAATGGATTAATTTGCATTCTTCTATGTGCTGACCTCCAGTTGATCCAGCACCATTTTCTGAAAATGCTGCCCTTTTTCCACTGGATGGTTTTAGCTCCTTTGTCAAAGATCAAGTGACCATAGGTATATGGGCTCATTTCTGGATCTTCAATTCTATTCCATTGATCTTCCTATCTGTCTCTGTACCAATACCATGCAGTTTTTATCACTACTGCTCTTTAGTACAGTTTGAAGTCAGGGATGGTGATTCCCCCAGAATTTCTTTTATTGTTGAGAATAGTTCTCGCTATCCTGGGTTTTTTGTTATTCCAAATGAATTTGCAAATTGCTCTTTCTATCTCTATGAAAAATTGATTTGGAATTTTGATGGGGATTGCATTGAATTTGTAGATTGCTTTTGGCAAGATGGCCATTATTACAAATTTAATCCTGCCATGTAGCCCTCGCGATATCCCTGCCCGCGGGAACTCACACGAACACGCAGGATCCTATCGTGGCACGTGTTTTATTTTCCCATCATGGCAGAGAGAGAGTTTTGAACTTTGCCGCACCTGTATATATAACCTTTGGGGTGGACAATTATGATTGGCTGCTTGCTCAAATTCCCAGGTTCCCCTGCACTGTACATGTGCAGTTTAATGGTGGATATGACGTCGGAAATTAGGCGTACCCAAGACGCTGTGCATGCGCGGTTTGTTACCTCACGCACACAGGCGTCAGCAAGGACAGCCTCCAACACTGCCAATCCAGGAGCATGGGAGATCTTTTCATCTTCTGAGATCTTCTTCCATTTCTTTATTCAGAGACTTAAAGTTCTTGTCATACAGATCTTTCACTTGCTTGGTTAGATTCACTCCAAGATATTTTATATTATTTGTGGCTATTGTGGAGGGTGTCATTTCCCTAATTTCTTTCTCAGTCTGTTTATCCTTTGAGTAGAGGAAGGCTACTGATTTGTTTGAGTTGATTTTATATCCAGCCACTTTGCTAAAGTTGTTTATCAGGTTTAGGAGTTCTCTGATGGGACTTTTCAGGTCACTTATGTATACTATCATATCATCTGCAAATAGTGAAATTTTGACTTTTTCCTTTCCTATTTGTATCCCTTTGACTTCCTTTTGTTGTCTAATCGCTCTAGCTAGGGATTCCAGTACTATATTGATTAGGTATGGTGAGAGTGGGCAGCCTTGTCTAGTCCCTGATCTTAGTGGGATTGCTTCAAGTTTCTCTCCATTTAGTTTGATGTTGGCTACTGGCTTGCTGTATATTGCTTTTACTATGTTTAGGTATGGGCCTTGAATTCTTGATCTTTCCAAGACTTTTACCATGAAGGGATGTTGAGTTTTGTCAAATGCCTTCTCAGCATCTAGTGAGATGATCATGTGATTTTTTTCTTTGAGTTTATTTATGTAGTGGATTACATTGATGGATTTCCAAATGTTGAACTATCCCTACATTCCTGGGATAAAGCCTACTTGATCATGATGGATAATTGTTTTGATGTGTTGTTGGATTCAGTTTCCAAGAATTTTATTGAGTATTTTTGCATCAATCTTCATAAGAGAGATTGGTCTGTAGTTCTCTTTCTTTGTTGGGTCTTTGTGCGGTTTAGGTACGAGCATAATTGTAGCTTCATAGAACGAATTGGGTAGTGTTCCTTCTGTTTCTATTTGATGGAATCGTTTGAAGAGCATTGGTATTAGGTCTTTGTGGAACATCTGATAGAATTCTGCACCAAAACCATCTGGTCCCAGACATTTTTTTTGTGTGTGTGTGGGGAGACTTTTAATGACTTCTTCTATTTCTTTAGGGTTTATAGAACTGTTTAGATGGTTTATCTGTTCCTGATTTAATATTGGTATCTAGTACATTTCTAGAAAATTGTCCATTTTATCCAGATTTTCCAATTCTGTTGAGTATAGGTCTTTGTAGTAGGATCTGATGATTTTTTTTTAATTTCCTCAATTTCTGTTGTGTCTCCCTTTTCAGTTCTGATTTTATTAATTTGGATACTGTCTCTGTGCCCTTTGTTTAGTGTGGCTAAGGGTGTATCTATCTTGTTGATTTTCTCAAAGAACCAGCTCCTGGTTTTGTTGATATTTTGTATAGTTCTTTTTGTTTCTACTTGGTTGATCTCAACTCTGAGTTTGATTATTTCCTGCCGCCTACTCCTCTTGGGTATATTTGCTTCTTTTTGTTCTAATGCTTTCAGGTGTGTTGTTAATGTATGCTCTCTCCAGCTTTTTTTCATATGTACTTAGAGCTATGAGTTTTCCTCTTAGTACTGCTTTCATGGAGTCCCACAAGTTTTGGTATGATGTGTCCTCCTTTTCACTAAATTCTAAAAAGTCTTTATTTTCTTTCCTTATTTCTTCCTTGACCAAGTCATCCTTCAGCAGTGCATTGTTCAGTTTCCATGTGTATGTGGGCTTTCCATTGTTTTTGTCATTATTAAAAACCAGACTTAGTTCATGGAGGTCTGATAGGGTGCAAGGGATTATTTCAATCTTTTCATATCTGTTGAGGCCTGTTTTGTGACCAATTATATGGTCTGTTTTGGAGAAGGTACCATGAGTAACTGAGAAAAAGGTATATTCCTTTGTTTTATGGTGAAGTGTTTTATATTTACATCTGTTAAATCCATTTGATTCATAACTTCTGTTAGTTTCATTGTGTCTTTGTTTAGTATCTTTTTTTTAGATGTATTTTTTATTGGATATTTTATTTACATTTCAGATGCCATCCAGTTTCCCCTTTTCCCCTCCCTAGAAAACCCATATCCCATGCCCCCTTTTCCATTTTGCTTTATACAATTTTTTAAATGTTAATCAAAGGCTTTGAAAGTATGGTAATGCTCAATCAGAAGTGTAACCTAATACCCAACCTAGCTATGTAAACTATCTTTGACTAGTGGAGACACGTGAACTTCTGCCTCCATGCCCCCTCTCTCTTTCTCTCTCTTTCTCTCTCTCATCACCTAGCTTTTCCTCTACTTCATCTTCCCCTCTCCTTACTCCATCTTTTCCTCTCCTTGCTCCTTCCCCGTTAGCTCCTCCTACATATCACCCTTCCTGTTAAAATAAAACTTTTCTCTCAAAGTACAATTAGAGCATAATTATTCCTATTTGTACCAGTGAGGTACAAGATAATCTTAACACCCAGTTCATTCTTTTGTTGACTAACCAGAACCTCTGTCATCTCTCTTGACTAAAACACTTAGTTTTGAACCTGGCTTTTTTATTGCCTATAGAATGAATGTCAGCTGAAAACCATCCACTCAGATCTTTTCTTTCGAAGTAAATAGCCAGGATTGGCTATGAGACTATAAGTCTTCAACCCCGTCAGAAATCCAGAATGACTGAGTTAACTAAAATTATCGGAAGCACTAAGAATAGCTTCTAAAACTTAGCCAATTTATAGAGACTGCTGAACACCTGGACAGCCCCTATACTTCAAAACACTGGAGCATCTTATCTTCATCCTTCATGCCCAAGATCATCTGACAGACCATAGTGATGCAGAATTATTTAGGGCTGATTACTCTGTCTAGGCAGATATAATCAGTCGACTATTCTGCAAGTGTGTCCTTTTCTGGACAGTAATTTGTCTGTAGATGGAGAGAGGCAATTCTTGCCCAGTGGCTGTCTCACCACAACTGGAGTAACTCCAAAGATGCTCAATTTCTTCTTAGAACCCAAGACAGGAAGCTGTCAGGAGCAGACAGGTCTCTAATCAAAATGAACATTAATATAGAAATACTAGTGATGTCAATTCTATGGATTTCTGACGTTTTGAAATCCAACTATCCATGTAAGGTAACCTGGATTGTTGTCTGCTAACTCCTCTCAGCTATTTCTAAATAAAATATAGAAAACACCCTAACAATAAACTCAATGCCATGAATTTGCCATAGTCCCTTAACTCACAGGCTAGCCATCCCAAATCAATTTAAAAAGTTAAAGACTGGGTCTAAGCCTTGTATTCCTAAATGTGTTATACAGGCACAATGCCCATGAGAGTATCAATATTCATTTCACTCTCATATCAGCAAGAAGCTCATACCAATGAAAACCTTAAATTTGAAATCCAAGTGAATTTTGTACCATTTAAGGAATTATAACTTCATCTTTATACTAATTATACAGATTTCTACCAATAGGTTATGGCTATGCCATAAATCCTACCTAATCCTCCCTGTTCCAACAAAACCACTACTCTTCCCCAGAAAGACAGCCCCATATTAACCAACTTAGTCCCCAAGCCCAGGGAATAGGGGCGCTGACTCTTCTTTAACTTGTTCAAGGTGATTACGGGTGTTGAGATATTGGAAGAGGGGTGAGGGGAAGAGTAAATTGATAAACCTCTGACACTGTGTCTTCACTGCATCCAGATGGAATATCTGGACACCGGAGGTTTGAAGCGCTGAATTTGTTGGAAGATGTTGTGGAAATTTGGTTTTGTCATGGAATATCTTAGTTTCTCCATCAATAGTGATTGAGACTTTTTCTGGGTATAGTAGTCTCTGCTGACATTTGTCTTCTCTTAGAGTCTGTATGATATCAGTCCAAGATCTTCTGGCTTTTATAGTCTCTGGTGAGAAGTCTGGTGTAATTCTCATAGGTCTGCCTTTATATGTTACTTTACCTTTTTCCCTTACTGCTTTTAGTATTTTTTCTTTGTTTGGTATATTTGATGCTTTGATTATTATGTGATGTGAGGTATTTCTTTTCTGGTCTAGTCTATTTGGGGTTCTTTAGGCTTCTTGTATATTTAAGGACATCTCTTTATTTAGGTTAGGGAAGTTTTCCTCAATAATTTTGTTGAAGATGTTTACTGGCCCTTTAAGTTGGGAGTCTTCACTCTCATCTATGCTTATTATCATTAGGTTTGGCCTTCTCATTGTGTCCTGGATTTCCTGGATGTTTTGGGTTAGGAGCTTTTTGTATTTTGCATTTTCTTTGACAGTTGTGTCAATGTTTTACATGGTATCTTCTGCCCATGAGATTCTCTCTTCTATCTCTTGTATTCTATTGGTGATGCTTGTGTCTATGACTCCTAATCGTTTTCTTAGGTTTTCTATTTTCAGGGTAGTCTCCCTTTGTGATTTCTTTATTGTTTCTACTTCCATTTTTAGATTCTGGATGGTTTTGTTTAATTCCTTCACCTGTGGCTCTGGAGTGTAGGGCGGTGCGTGACTGACCTTACCTGCCTCTCTGAGGTCAGTGGCCTCTCTAGGATGTCTCAGTATATGGTTTCGACACCGGTGCTGACTCGCTGGATGACTGCTCCAGGCACCAGAATCTGGAGAGGGGCAGGAGGTGAGTGGTATTCCGCAGGGGAGGGGTTTGGGTGCCTGAAGTCGGTGGGGGGCAGTGGGGGGACCTGTGAGCTTCCTGCTCACAGCTGTGGCTCTGGGGCGAACGGTGGTGCGTGACTGACCTTACCTTCCTCTCTGAGGTCAGTGGCCTCTCTGGGATATTTCAGGATATTGTTTCCACACAGGGTAGATTCTCTGGATGTCTGCTCCAGACACCAGGATCCAGAGAGGGGACGAAGCATGGCTTTCTAAAAGATTACTTCTTCTCCTACACTAGTCTTAACTGACTAGGCTTGTCTAAGGGCATGCCACAAACGTTGGGCCTCAAAGATAGAGGACTGGGTTTACAACAGAGTTGATGGAAAGCCAGAAGCATAAAGACAACACTTAAAAAAAAACAGAAAAATGTAGGCAAGCCAAGTGTGGTGGAGTGTGGGGAGCGGCTCCACCATTACATTACGATGTGTGCACATGCTCACGTCCTAGGTAGAGTAAAGAAGAATGTGCGCATATGCCTACGCGTCACCCCTTCCTGGCGTGAGTGTGCCCAGGCCATACGTTAACCGGTCTGAGACCGCGGGAGCCTGTCAGGAGCTGCCACGTCCTAAGCGAGCGTTAGGCTCTATATAAGGGATGGGTTTTCTGTCCTTGGGGCTCTCCACTTCTCGTTGCTTGAAGAAGCTTGTGATCTCGCTCTCAAGATGCACTAAAGCTTCATCTGCAGAAGGATCCTGTGTGTACCGTGTCTTTCCTGCTGGCGGGAGGTAGTGCGGGACATCTGGTGCTGAAACCCGGGAACGCCTTGACATCGCCAGCACCTTGGAGAGCCCCTCGTTAGAGGAGGATTCAGAACTGCAGCAGTAAGTTCGGAGAGGTATGTCTGTCCTTGAGTGTTTTGGGCTCATTTTTGCTGTCATTTTTACAGTGCTCCTTTTGCTCCTTTTATTGCTTTGTTTTCGTGGTGCCTATTGTGTGAACACCGCTGGCTAAGATTGTTAAAGCGTCCTATTAACAACACCCAGCCTTTACCCTCCAACAGTAAGACGGACGTAGATAAGCCGCTTTTGAGGGCCGCTTTTGTTTTCAGTTCTGAGCCAGCTGTAAGGCGGACGTAGATAAGCCGCAGGCTGGATCTTACGGTTCTCTGAGACGGTGTTCAGTCGGACGTAGATAAGCCGCAGCCGTCATGGGTTCATCTCACTCTGTCCTCACCACCTTAGAGACGGTCTTGAAACAGCGCGACATAAAGGTTGATCAACGGACGCTGAGGAATTTCATGAAGGAGGTGGATCGCGTTGCTCCCTGGTTCGCAGTCTCGGGGTCGTTGGCCCTCCCCTGTTGGAACAAGCTGGGTAAAGACCTAGAAAGGCATCGCAATAGCAATGATTTGAGAATGGGCACGGTAGCAATTTGGAAACTGGTGAAAAACTGCTTGCAAGATGAAAATTGTAAAACAGTAGTGAGAAAGGGACAGCTTATGCTAGAAACCGTTCAGGACAGCATGTCAGAAACCGAACGTAGTGAGAGACTAGGTGCACGTAAAAAACAGAGTACTCAAACAAAAAAGGCTAGCAAGGATCCTCTCAATAAGAGAGGAAAAGAATCAACTAATAAACAAGAAACTAAAGATGGAGACTGCCTCTATCCGTCCTTAGAGGGACTAGATCTGGACGAATCAGACAGCTCTGATGGTTTGTCTGACACTGATACTTTAGATCCTGCCGCTGAGGCAGATCTGGAGGAGGAGGCTGTCAGATATGAGGCAGAAAGATATCACCCAGATGATAATGGAGGTAAGAGGCCTCAGGCTAGGCCCCCATTAAGAAAGACTGTCCCCTCCGCACCTCCGCCTCCACCATATGCCTCTTCCCATACCCCCTCGGTGGAGTATTCCCTGTTGCCAGAAAAGGTCAGAAGAAAGCTTAGGATGGCCTATCCAGTATTTGAAACAGAAAATGGGGGAAGAGTACATGCACCTGTGGATTTTGCACAATTAAAAGAACTGGCTGAGTCGGTCCGCAAATATGGTCCCAGCGCTAATTTTACTTTGGTGCAATTGGACAGGCTCGCCACCAATGCTCTTACCCCGGCCAACTGGCAAATGATTGCTCAGGCCGCTCTACCTAGCATGGGCCAATATATGGAGTGGAAAGCTTTATGGCAAGAAGCCGCTCAGGCCCAGGCTCGGACTAATGCCAACTCGTTGATCCCAGAGCAGAGAGAATGGACCACTGATTTATTGACAGGACAAGGAGCCTATGCTGTGGACCAAACACATTATCATTGGGGGGCGTATGCCCAGGTCACAGCTACAGCCATCAGAGCATGGAAAACATTATCAAAAAAGGGGGAAGCTAATACTCAGCTTTCAAAGATTATTCAGGGACCACAGGAGTCTTTCTCTGATTTTGTGGCTAGAATGACAGAAGCTGCAGGCCGCATCTTCGGTGATGTTGGCCCTGTAGAACCATTTATTCAACAACTAATTTTTGAACAAGCTACCCAAGAATGCCGTGCAGCTATTGCTCCAAGAAAAAACAAAGGGCTCCAGCACTGGTTGAGGACCTGCCGAGAACTTGGAGGGCCTCTCACTAACGCAGGATTGGCAGCTGCCATTCTACAATCCCAAAAGAAAGTAATGAAGGGAGACAGAGTTTGTTTTGGATGTGGTAAGCCCGGACATATAAAAAGAAATTGTCCCAACAGTACAACAGGTAGGGATGTCCCAACATTATGCAGTAGATGTGGCAAGGGCTATCATAGGGCTGCAGCCTGTAGGTCAGTCAGAGATCTTAAAGGACGGCTTCTTCCCCCTTTGGGAACTCAAAGCCAGTCAAAAAACGGGATAACGGGCCCTCGGTCCTCGGGCCCACAAAAATACAGGACCCGTTGGGCACGTCAGCAAGAGGAGGAAAGAACAGGGAACCAGGAGCCCTCCCAGAGAGACCCTGCAGACTGGACCTGCATGCCGCCGCCGACTTCTTACTAATCCCCCAGATGGGAATTCAACCTGTCCCTGTGGAACCAGTTGTGCTCGTTCCAGGTACCCTAGGGCTAATATTGGGAAGAGCATCACTCGCTCTGCAAGGCCTATTAGTCATGCCAGGCATAGTGGATACTCAACACTCTCCTGAACTACAGGTTCTTCTTTCTTGCCCAAAAGGGGTGTTCTCTATTAGCAAAGGGGATCGCATTGCCCAGCTGCTTCTGCTGCCGGGAAGCGAACATATATCCATAGGGGAGGAAAAAGAGATTGGATCAACTGGAACAGACTCTGCTTACCTAATGATCTCGTTAAATGAGAGACCAAAATTGATTCTTAAGGTACAGGGAAAACGGTTTGAGGGGATACTAGATATGGGTGCAGACAAGAGTATTATTTCTACACATTGGTGGCCTAAGGCGTGGCCTGTCATAAAATCTTCTCATTCCTTACAAGGTTTGGGATATCAGTCCAGCCCCACCATGAGTTCTGCCCTCCTCCAGTGGGAAGCTCCTGATGGGAAACGAGGTTCTTTTATACCATATGTACTCCCTCTGCCTGTCAATCTGTGGGGCAGAGATGTTCTACAAGACATGGGGTTTGCTCTATCTAATGACCATTATGATGCCTCATATTCACCCCAAGCAAAGGCTATCATGAATAAGATGGGATATGAACATGGACAGGGCCTGGGGAAGTCTCATCAAGGAAGAATTGAACCCATATCTCCTAAACATAAGCAAGATAAAAAGGGGTTGGGTTTTTCCTAGGGGCCGCTGAGGGCTTCTTGCCTATACCATGGAAAACCGAAGAGGCGGTGTGGGTTCCTCAGTGGCCACTTTCCTCCAAAAAACTTGAAGCCATTGTAAAATTAGTAAAAGAACAGCTCATTCTAGGAAACCTTGAACCCTCTATGTCACCCTGGAATACACCCATTTTTGCAATCAAGAAGAAATTGGGCAAATGGCGGCTCTTACATGATCTTAGAGCCATCAATGCCCAGATGAACCTTTTTGGACCTATTCAGAGGGGGCTCCCTGTTCTTTCTGCCCTTCCACAGAAATGGCCTCTGCTTATAGTAGACATTAAAGATTGCTTTTTTTCTATTCCCTTATGCCCCCAGGATCGGCCCCGCTTTGCGTTTACAGTGCCCACTATTAATCATGCTGGGCCAGATAAACGATATCAGTGGAAGGTCTTGCCTCAGGGCATGGCAAACAGCCCCACCATTTGCCAGGCTTTTGTGCAGGCTGCCTTGGCTCCATTACAATCCAAGTTTCCCACTGTTCTTATTTTCCACTATATGGATGATATTCTGATTGCTCATCAAGATATTCATATGCTAGAACAGGTTTATCCACAGTTGACCCATTTGTTAGAACAGCGGCGTTTAAGGTTGGCAACAGAAAAGGTCCAGTTCGCCCATACTGGAGAGTTTTTGGGGACCTCTATATTCCCTGATTATGTCTATCCTCAAAAGGTGGAGTTACGCAAAGACAGACTCCACACTCTCAATGATTTTCAAAAGCTCTTGGGGGATATTAATTGGCTACGTCCATTTTTGAAAATCCCTATAATGACCTTAAAACCTCTATTTGCCATTTTGGAAGGGGAGTCTGAGATTACCTCACCCCGATATCTTACCCCTGCTGCCTGTCAGGCGCTGCACCATGTTGAGGAAGCTTTACAACATGCTCAACTAAAACGAGTTGACCCCTCTAGTTCATTTGCTTTGTGCGTACTACAGACTCATGGACTGCCGACTGCTGTTTTGTGGCAGCAAGGACCCCTTTTGTGGGTCCATCCCAATGTGTCTCCCAACAAGGTCATTGAGTGGTACCCAAAAATGGTTGCTCAGCTTGCGATTCAGGGCATAAAATTGGCTATATCACATTTTGGGAAAGAACCAGCTGACCTCTTTGTCCCCTATACAGCTCATCAAGTTCAGGTTTTGGCGGCTACATCCAATGATTGGGCAATATTAGTGTCTACCTTCCTGGGCAAAATTGATAATCATTATCCCCATCACCCGCTTTTACATTTTGCTTCTCAACATCCCCTGGTGTTTCCTAGGGTTACCTCTTCCCAGCCAATTGGGGGTGCCTTGACCGTATATACTGATGGATCCTCCACCGGTTTGGGGGCCTATGTAGTGGGAGAGAAAGTGGTCACAAAACAGTTTACAACTACCTCTCCCCAATTAATAGAATGCCATATGGTCTTGGAAGTCCTTAAGGTTTTTTCAGTTCCCCTTAACATTATTTCTGATTCTGTGTATGTGGTTAATGCTGTTAAAGTTTTGGAAGTGGCGGGAATTATAAAAGCCACAAGCCCCCTATATACTGCCTTTTTAAATATTCAACAGGCTCTGCTCGCTAGAAAGACTCCAGTGTTCATCACTCATATTTGTGCCCATTCTGGCCTTCCGGGCCCAATGAGCAGGGGCAATGATCTTGCTGATCAAGCTACCAAATTAGTGGCGGCTGTGCTACAATCATCTGTAGACTTGGCAAGAGCCTTTCATGATAATTTTCATGTGACGGCGGAGACTTTGCGCCGTAGGTTTTCTATTTCCAGAAAAGAAGCTAGAAATATTGTCATTTCTTGTCAAAACTGTTGTGAGTTCCTGCCCACACTACACGTGGGGATTAACCCCCGAGGCATACAGCCATTACAGATTTGGCAGATGGATGTCACTCACATCCCAAATTTTGGAACATTACAATATCTTCATGTTTCCATTGACACCTGTTCTGGGGTTATTTCGGCCACTCCTCTGGCAGGTGAAAAGGCCTCTCATGTTATTCAACACTGTCTTGAGGCTTGGAGTGCCTGGGGTCAGCCAAAGATCCTAAAGACAGATAATGGCCCTGCTTATACTTCTAAGAAATTTTCTCAGTTCTGTGCAAAGATGGGTGTCACCCACTTGACGGGTTTACCCTATAACCCGCAAGGCCAGGGCATTGTGGAGCGCGCCCACCGCACCATAAAAACTTATTTGACTAAACAAAGAGGGGGTCTGAAGGATTTTCCTCTCCCTGGCCCTAGGGTGGCCATTTCTATGGCCCTATTTACTCTCAATTATTTGAATTTAGACGAGCAAGGCCATTCTGCGGCCGATCGTCATTGCTCAGAGCCTGCTCGACCTAAGGAGTTGGTCAAATGGAAGGATGTGTTATCTAATGAGTGGAAAGGACCGGATCCTATTTTAATAAGATTCAGGGGAGCTGTTTGTGTTTTCCCTCAGGGCGAGGAAGTCCCGTTCTGGATCCCAGCAAGACTGACGAGAAGAGTGATCGAGCCTGACCAAGATGCAAAAAAGGGACCTGAATTGGACCAAGATGCTGAACTTCAGCCTGCTGATAACCTGCTTCCTCCTTCAAGTTCCTAGTGCTATGGGAGTTCAGAGATGGGCAATCATGAACACTTTCCCGCTACCCATGCCAGTTATGCATAATGCACAGGTGTTCCCGCGTTTTTTCCCACAATGAATAGGACTCTGGGCCTTGCATTTATCCCACTAGATGAGCAAAGCCATGCAGTTATTACCAACAATACCTATATGTTAAAAGGAAGTTTGTGCTTTACTATTATCCCTTCTCCCAATTGAAGTGAATTCTATTGGACTTGACCCCAACAGAGGGATTATCTACCTGGATCTCCTCCATCTTTTCTTATTTTAAGGAATGGGTGGGGGTGGGACTTTTTGGAGCTGTGCTCTGCTGCGGTCTGGTGCTCATGCTCTGGCTCACTTGTAGACTTAAGGCACAGCGCCAACAGGATAGGGTGGTGATTGCGCAGGCACTTGTAGCACTGGAGCAGGGCAATTCTGCTGCTTTTTGGATAGCTATGATGAAGGATCGGCCAAAAGACCTGTCGGAGCAAAGTCACTATCTTTTCTGAATCCCTTCGGGCGGCCCTTGCACCTCCGGGAGCTATAACTCCATTGCACGAGAGATGGGCGCTCGTCATTTCCTTGCTACCCTTGGGAGCCTAGTCTGGGCTTGAGAAGGGCTCGAGTTCCCATTGCACCTCGAGACCTGACACTAGGTTGCTCTCACCTTCTAATATCTGGGAGGGCTCGAGTTCCCATTGCACCTCAGATGAAGGATGAGACACAGGCCTGCCCCACTGGTTAAGGAAGGGTTTTTCAGTGACCCCTTCTTGGTGAACAGCGGGTGGCTGCCTGGCCTACAGCTTTTTCCTTCAGTGACTTTTCCCGTAATGGTCAATTAAAAGAGAAGGGGCAGATGTGGGGAGCGGCTCCAACATTACATTACGATGTGTGCACATGCTCACGTCCTAGGTAGAGTAAAGAAGAATGTGCGCATATGCCTATGCGTCACCCCTTCCTGGCGCGAGTGTGCCCAGGCCATACGTTAACTGGTCTGAGACCGCGGGAGCCTGTCAGGAGCTGCCACGTCCTAAGCGA
>JADRCG010007108.1:0-31646 GCA_019844195.1 Rhabdomys dilectus
GCAGAGGCTCCTCAGTGGACCCTGACCTTGCCTGAGTGAACTGAGATGTGAAGGCCCTTCCCACAAGTGTCAGGATGGGAGTACAAGAGACCAGCTGAAGGTCCTGAATAGATTTGGGGAGGGCCAGGCTAATTATGCTTTAAATATTCTATTCCATTTATTTCATGTGTGTGAGTGTTTGACATCAGAGGATAATTTGTAGGAGTCGGCTCTCAGTCCTTCCACCACTTGGGTCCTGGGGACCATACTCAGGCCACTAGACATGGTGACAAACGCCTTAGCACCCTCTGAGCTACCTCAGTGACTCTTGCTATTGTTAATGAGGCAGGACCTCTGTTATAGGGTGGCTGTCAGTCTACTTACAGCTTTTCTCCTGCCTCAGCCGCTGTTGCTGGCATTATAGTGTGTCACTGTGCCCAGCTGATCTATATTGCTTCTGTGCTCTCTGTGCATCTGATCAACGGTCACTCATCCCAACAAGGCCAACATCCAAGGCAAGTCTGACTGAGCCAAAGTGTCCAGGTCCAAAAATGTTAAGGCCCTTATTTGCTGCCTTGGACCCATGTCCAGCTGCTGCTGGGGACATGATATCCCCAGGAGATACCTGGGAGGAACTGACCCGGTCTTCAGAAGTGTTTGTGCCTCTTGAAAGGCAAAATATAGTGGAATTAAATATCCTCCTGGATATTTTGTACAATATTCTTTGAAATTATCATAATATGCTTTCAATAGACCCAGATCAAATTAATCCTCTCTTTCCTCTCATGTAACACCCCGCAGCCTGATTTAGTGTGACTCTGTTAATGAATAAACCACTGGATATATTAGTGCTCCTCTCACTCACACAGGTGTGAGGCCAAACCACTGGATGAAGACAACCTGCCAGCAACCACACCCTAAGGGAAACTGACTCTGTCCTTCCTGGTTCAATGCCAACTAGACTCAAGCTAGAGTCCTCTGTGAAGCAGGTACTTACACGAGGGATGCCTACATAATATCGAGTATAAAGATGTAAGGAGCAGTCTGACTTTCTGTCCACTTATCCAAATCGCTGTGGTAGGTTCATCCCCGGGGCCTGTGATCGCCCAGTGGTGGGCTCCCCACCAGATGTGCAGTACCAGCTTGGAGTGGCCTTTTGTGGAGTGGTCCTCAAATCCAGTGAGAATGTTTCCAGTCATTTCCCATAACATCCTGCACCCAGTGTACCAATGGGCAGATCTGACCAATCCAATCCTTCTTGGAAGGGTTCCCTGCTGGGTAAGACACAATGGTGGGCAATGAGAGCCTGTTAAAAGTGCTGAAGATAGCCCACGATAATTGATAATTCAGCTCTGGCAACATTCCAGCTCTCCATCACTGAGTTCTAATAAGCTATTCAGCCTTGTAGAGTCTTTAACACCCACGTGGCTTTCCTTCTCATTCTTCCTCCCCTTTCTCAGGAATTTCAGTTTCTAAGACTCTATGGGAGAGGCGGCAGAGCAGCAGACTTTGCCTGGGACACTGGAAAAGGCTCCTGAGTTGCTCCATGAGGCCAGGACCACTTAGCCTAGCACAGAAGAACTCAGGGCCTCCAGCCAATTGCAGAAGCGGAACAGCATGTAAGGTGCTGGGAACAGACTCTGCATAGACAAAGAGGTGGCAACAAAATCCAGAAGAAACATAAACAAGAGAAGCAGATTGTGTGTGGGAGACAGACACACAGTCACAGAGAAGACCAAGGACAAGCGGTGTGCTTTTGCCTGTGGCAAAGTGACAACAGGGTTTGAAGAGCTGAGAGGCTCTGGGTGAGAAACTCCCAGAAACCCGAGAAATCAGCAGGTGGGTCCTTTCCAGTGTCACAATCAAGACTCTGCCTCTACCTGTGTCTTCTGCTGGTTGGAGCTGTCCAGCTTTGGTCTCTACCCTCCCACCACACTCTGTGCATTGAGCCCATCATGAGAGGATGCCAAATGCCTCAGGACTGACTATCCTTATGACTAATGTGGAACCCAGGTGTGTTGAATGTCCCAGGTTCTGTCTCTCTTTGCCAGTTGTGTTCTGATGTCATCAATACACAAGAAGGGTTATGCTAGGCACAGGGACATTCAGTGTTACCCTTTGGGGCTTGAGATTGCAGGTACAAGCCAGACCTGAAGGGGAGGGCAGGGTCTGGGACAAATGATGTGGTTCCAGGGCTCCTCTGGAGGTTCCCGGGTGTCATCTTTTTCCTTTTGGGGAGGATGTCAGGAATGGGAGGAGGGGAACTGTGGTCTGTGTCTTTCTCCTTGGCATGAGGAAGCCACTACATGGCATACCTGAAGGAAAGAACCAGGCCCAAGATGAGCAGGGATTGGTCCAATTGGAAGCTAGTGTCCAGTGTTGAGTACCAAAGGGGAGGGAGAAGAGAATAGGACTTACATGGGAGTCTTAGTGAGGAGATGATGGGTCCCCAGCTTGGCAGGAGACCCATGACCATGGTTTATTAAAACCTCTATGGATCTGCAAGTGTTTCAGTGCAAGACTGGAATCATAGACCAGCACTACCATGTCCACTGAAAGCTCAGATAGAGCACCAGGCAGAGTGGGAAGGGTTCTGTGGTCCAGGGGATCTGCATCCTCTAACACTCGTAGGCATTTGGGGTCCTGGACTTCAGAGCTGCTAGAGGGAGAGAACTGAAGGACTGGGGTTTCAGAGACCCCCCCCACAGATATTGAGTGTGGACACTGGGTCAGGAGTAGGGTGTGGGTGTAAAGGACCACTCTGGCCCACGTTTGGAACCCAAACTGTAGTGGCCCACTCTGTTCCGCAAGTCAGGGTCTAGCAAAAGAGAGAGTGGGGGGAGAAGGGGGAGAGACACGAAGAATAGAGACAAGACAGAGGATCTGTGGTAAAGTCTTCTTTACTGTCTCCACCATACACATACCACTACGCCTACTTGTAGCCCGCTGATCCCGATCCGGCATTACAAGACGGCTCTGGTTTCCTGCTGCACCACTTGCAAACAAGTCTACTGCGCAGGCATCAGCAGATTCTGGTGCGAAACCCCTCCCGAATGAGTATATGCAAATGAGGTATTGGTGTCTTAGCCAATCCCTGCACGGCCACCCCTCCCTGGGCGGGGACTATGCAAATAGGTCTATGCTAATTAATCCGGGCAGAATGACCAATCAGAGAGGCTATGCAAATGAGGTCGTGGGGCGATCAATCAGAGAGGACATGCAAATTAGGTCTGACAGGGCGACCAATCAGGGAAAGCCACGCCCCCTCTGTCCTCTATATAAGCAGCACTCTCTGGCTCTCTGGGTCCCGGCTTCACGATGTGGTTCTCCTGCAATAAAGCGTGTTGAGAAGATCCCTGTCATCGTGTCCTTCTTCCCGGTCGAGCGAGCGTAGATTGTTGCATCTTTCTTCCTGGTTTAGCAGACGCAGGATCTTCCTTCCTGGTCGAGTGAACGCAGATCATCGCGACAAGTGGTGCCGAAACCCGGGAACCAAGTGTGAGAGACTCGTGGGATCAGAACTCTTCACGTAAGGAGCGGCAGTACCGATAAATCTCTCCTGTCTAGCAGGTAATGCTAACATACGGACTAGATCCGTGGGTGGTGGTAATTATTCTTGTTTTTGCCTTGCTTTTTGGATCCCTTGCTGTTTTTTCTTACGGTGCCATAAACCTGGCAACAAGTGCATCTGTTGGGATATAGAGTCCTCAACAGACTTCTCGTAAGTAAGAAAGCAGCATGGGGAACTCTTCTTCTACATTATTTTTAAAGGCAATACAAGAATTATTAGCTCAGAAGAATTTGAAAGTCCCTGAGAAAGTTCTCAAGGGTTTCCTACAAGAGGTAGATGTCGCTGCTCCATGGTTCATGCCTACCGGGTCGCTGTCTATCGCCTCTTGGGAAAAGCTTGGTAGAGACCTGGATCACAGAGCAGGGGAAATGTACCTTAAAGCGGGCACTAGACCTCTCTGGCGAATGATCCGCGCATGTCTAGAAGACAAGCGATGCAGGGAAGGTATAAAGGCAGGGCAAAAGGTTCTCTCTGAGCTACAAGAAAGCATGTCGGAAGAAGACAGGAAGCCACCAGAAAAAGAAAAAAGAAAAGTACAGGAAGGGAGAGATCAAGAGAAGGCAGGTAAAAGCCAGAAAGAAAAATCTGCAGATAAAGTAACAGAAAAAGAAGTAACAGGAAAAAAGGATAAGAGGGGGAACTCAGTAGATAAACTGTACCCTTCTTTCAAGGAACTAGCTATTTTTGACCCAGAGTCGGAGCTAGATAAGTATGATTTAGAAGAAGGAGCAGCCATATATGAGCAAGACAGATATGGCCTCAATGAAGGAAAGGTCCTTAGGGATCCAAGCAGTAAAAACAAAGGATCTGGGGTGCCGAGCACGCCACCTTATCCTAATTTTTCAGAACCGAGGCTGATAGGGCATAGCTCATTTTGCCCACAGACTTGGAGGGAGGCAACCTCTGCCTTCCCAGTATTTGAACATCAGCATAACCAAAGGTACCATGAGCCTCTAAATTTTAAGCATGTGAAGGCATTAGCGGAGTCAGTACAGGCATATAGTGTCAACGCCTCCTTCACTCAGGCACAAGTAGAAAGACTTGCTGCACAGGCCATGACCCCTACGGATTGGCTTGGCACTGTAAAGGCATGCCTCACTATGGGACAATATCTAGAGTGGAAATCTTTATATTCAGACCTCGCCCAGAGTCAGGCTAGAACCAACGCAGCCAATCAACAACCAGCTTGGAATTATGACATGCTTATGGGTCAAGGTCAATGGATTGTCAATCAGATAGCATACCCCTTAGAAGTTTATGCCCAAATTAACAACATGGCAGTTAAGGCTTGGAAGTCTTTGCCTAATAAGGGAGAAGTCTCAGGTAATTTAACAAAAATTATTCAGGGTACTATGGAGCCTTTTTCAGACTTTGTGGCTCGTATGATAGAAGCAGCAGGTAGAATTTTTGGTGACTCTGACATGGCTATGCCGCTGATCGAACAATTGATATTTGAACAGTGCACAAAGGAATGTAGATCAGTGATTACTCCTTGGAAGGGGAAAGGCCTACAGGCCTGGATGAAAGCATGCAGAGAGTTAGGAGGGCCTCTTACCAATGCTGGACTGGCTGCTGCTGTGCTTCAAGCCACTAAGAGAAACGACAAACAAGGGGCGTGTTTCAGGTGTGGGAAGACAGGGCATTTTAAGAACCAGTGTCCTGGTAACAAAATAGGAAGCTCAGGGAGAACTAGCCCAGGGCTATGTCCCAGGTGTAAAAAGGGCAATCATTGGGCAAGTGAGTGCAGGTCAGTGAAGGATATTAATGGCCAGCCATTGCCCTTTAATACTACAGGCACACGGCCAAAAAATGGGCAGAGGGGCCCTCGCTCCCAAGGCCCGCAAATGTATGGGGCATTACAGGCATCAGAAGTCTCCTTGTGCCTGAAACAGGCCCACGGAGAGCCACTGCGGACTCCGCAGGCTTGGACCTCTGTTCCACCACTAGAATAGTTCTGACCCCCCAAATGGGAGTCCAGTCCATACCATCAGATTTGTCTGGTCCTTTACCAAAAGATACAGTAGGACTCCTTCTGGGGAGGTCTTCCTCCACCCTCAAGGGATTGCTGGTGGTGCCAGGAGTCATAGATGCAGACCACATGGGCACAGTGCAAATCCTATGCTCCTCCCCTCGAGGGATCACATCTCTCTCACCCGGAGACAAAATTGCTCAACTACTAGTGCTTCCCAACCTCCATAGACAGTTTCCTGTACCAGATAAAGTTAGGGGAGAGAGAGGCCTCGGATCTGCAGGATCCCGACTTGCCTATCTCTCCATGGATCTGGACCATCGGCCTATGCTTACTCTCCAGGTTGAGGGACGTGACTTCATTGGTCTCTTGGATACTGGAGCTGACCGCAGTATCATTTCCAAACTCGATTGGCCTGAGAAATGGCCGACTCAAGCCTCTTCTCAAAGCCTTCGAGGCTTGGGGTATGAGGCAGCTCCTTTAATTAGTGTACGAGAACTCACCTGGAGAGATAAGGAAGGAAGAAAGGGCAAGTTCACCCCCTATGTAGTCAGTTTGCCAGTGTCATTGTGGGGCAGGGATATTCTATCAAAAGCAGAGCTTAAGTTAACTAATGAGTATTCTCAACAGTCACAACACATTATGAAGAATATGGGTTATGTTTTTGGGAAAGGCCTTGGAAAAAATCTTCAGGGCTTGCCTGAACCCATAGAACCACAGCCAAAATTTGACAGGTCTGGGCTGGGTTTTTCTTAGGGGCCGTTGAGGCAGGCATACCCATAATGTGGAAAACGGAGGATCCGGTATGGGTTTCTCAATGGCCTCTTTCCTCCGAAAAATTAGCCACGGCCAAGACATTAATACAAGAACAACTGACCGCTGGACATCTTGAGGAATCACAGTCCCCATGGAACACACCTATTTTTGTCATAAAGAAAAAATCAGAAAAATGGAGACTATTACATGATCTCCGTGTTATAAATAATCAGATGCAACTCATGGGAGCTATTCAACGAGGGCTTCTACTACTTACAGCACTGCCTGCCAATTGGCCTATGATAATAATTGATATAAAGGATTGTTTCTTTTCCATTCCGTTAGCGGCCACTGATCATGAGCAATTTGCTTTTACTGTTCCATCTATAAATAATGAAGGGCCCGATTCCCGATACCAGTGGAAGGTACTTCCACAAGGCATGGCCAACAGTCCCACTATGTGTCAACTCTATGTTGGTCGTGCCTTAATTCCTATTCGACAAAAGTTTCCAAAAATTAAGATTTATCATTATATGGATGATGTCCTGATTACAGCTCACAATCAGGAAGTATTAAAAAAGGCCTATGAATTATTAAAGGAATGCCTAAAAGAATATAAATTGGAAATAGCATCCGATAAGGTTCAATTGGGTAGTGTGGGTCAGTTTTGGGAAGTATCATCTTTCCACATTCGATCTCACCTCAAAAGGTAGAAATTAGGAAGGATCATCTATGCACATTAAATGATTTCCAAAAATTATTAGGTGATATCAATTGAATTAGACCATTTTTGAAATTGACTAATGAAGACCTTAAACCTCTTTTTTCCATTTTGGAAGGTGATCCTCACATAGCCTCTAGTAGAGCCTTAACTTCGGAAGGTAGGGTGGCCTTGAGCAAGGTAGAAAGAGCTATAGAAAATGCACAGCTGGTCCATCTCAAAGAAGGAGCTCCAATTTGGCTGTGTATTCTGTGCACTAGCAGACAGCCAACAGGGGTCTTGTGGCAGGATGGACCTCTGCTGTGGATTCATCCTCATTCCTCTCCCAATAAGACACTAGAATATTATCCCAGTGCTGTCGCTACTCTAGCCAGTCAAGGCATAAAAATATGCCTAGCCCATTTTGGTGTTTCTCCTTCTAAGGTGATTACACCTTATACACCTTTTCAAATACAAACTTTATGTGCCCTTTTGGATGATTGGGCTGTCTTAAGATGCAGCTATATGGGAGAATTTGATAATCATCTTCCCAAAGATCCCATTTTGCAGTTTGTTTCAGAGCATCCCGTGATTTTCCCGAAAATCACAGCCACAGAGCTGCTGCCTAGTGCAGTGGATATCTATACTGATGGTTCCAAAACAGGTGTAGGCAGTTATGTGGCAGGTACAAGCCCGCCAGTAATACATCAATTTTTGCCAAATACGCCTCAAATTGTAGGGTGCCTGATTGTTCTGGAAGTTTTTACTGCATTCAGTGAATCCTTTAATTTGATATCGGATTCACGGTATGTAGTTAATGCGGTAAAGGCCCTGGGATACACAGGTGCTATTAAATCTTCCAGTCCAGTGACTGGTATTTTAAAACAGAAAATTTGTCAAAGAAAGAACAAATTTTACATTCAACACATTAGAGCTCATTCCTTGCTACCAGGTCCTATGGTGCAGCGCAATGCACAAGCAGACACTGCAACTCACACGGAATTCATTTTCTTAAATGATGCCATGAGTCAGGATCAACAATTTCATCAGTTGTATCATGTGCCTGCTGATACCTTGAGACAAAAGTTCCATCTGTCACGTGCAGCAGCTAGGGATATTGTTATTGTCAGAATTGTGTCCCATTTCAACATTGCCCTCTTATAGGCATTAACCCCGGAGGGCTGAAGCCTTTACAACTTTGGCAGATGGATGTTACTCATGTGCCCTCGTTTGGCACTCTAAAATATGTCCATGTTTCCGTGGATACTTGTTCAGGCATCATCTATGCCACACCTTTGACAGGTGAAAAAACAAAACAGGTTATCGCGCATTGCCTCAGTGCTTGGGCGGCCTGGGGGAAACCTGCCATTATTAAAACAGATAATGGGCCCGCCTATACATCCAAATCCTTTCAATCGTTCTGTGCGCACATGGATGTTGCTCATATTACGGGCATAACTTATAATCCACAAGGACAGGGTATCGTTGAACGTGCTAATCGCACATTGAAAGAATATCTCACAAAACAAAAGGGGGAATAGCCTTAGGCTACCCTCCCAAAGATCAACTATCCCTAGTCCTTTTTACTTTAAATTTTTAAAATTTGGATTGCTCGGGGCATTCTGCCGCCGATCGTCACACACAAATTCCTACCCTAAATAATGACACTGTAAAGTGGAAAGACGTGTTAACAAACATATGGCATGGCCCGGATCCAGTCATATCTAGATCCAGGGGAGCTGTTTGTGTTTTTCCACAGGACAAAGATGAACCTGTCTGGGTGCCAGAGCAACTCACCAGGAAGATACGGCTGAAGGAAGATGGCTGTCTACCACCTGCTGATGATCCTGAGCTTAAGAACACTTCTTTTTCAGATTGCACAGCTGAATGGAACCCGACTTGATCCTGTGTCCTTGGGGGATTTGACCTCTTGGCTTTCAAATTTGTTTTCCTATTTTAAGGAATGGGTGGGAGTTTTTCTTTTTGGTGCTGTGCTAATTTTTGGCTGTGTACTTTGCCTCTGGCTATTGTGTAAACTAAAGCCCTCTCAAGCCTGACAACAAGCTGTGGTCTATCAGACACTAGCGGCCATAGAAGATGGTGCATCTCCTAGTAATTGGTTGGCTTCCCCGAAGGAGCTATGAAACGTGAGCACATTCCTAAGGTCATTCTAGCCTCTCCAGCTTGTTCAATTGAGAACTGGCATAGACTCCACCAAGCCTTTGCTCTCTGGGCGTCCCTGGGTAGAGTGTATACGTGTGGTATACAGGGGATGTTCCGCAAGGATAGATTCCTCGAAGGTATGTCTAGTTGCATGGAGATTAAGTTGCCAAACCCTCCCCCTGACAAAAGGCACTGGGATGGGTAGATTAAAGTACACTCATGGAACCAATGACCAGGGTGGAAATTCTTTACAATATCCCACCATCTTGCACAAGGGACTAGACCTCTACCTTCCTATATAAGGGGGACACTACCATTGAGCGTGTGGCACAATTTGGAGCATTGCTGACCACATTGGACATCTGCTGATCCGGCTACAGCCTTTAAGGAATTGTTTGTTGCTCATTAAATAAAACAAAAAAGGGGGAGATGTAGCCCGCTGATCCCGATCCGGCATTACAAGATGGCACTGGTTTCCTGCTGCACCACTTGCAAACAAGTCTACTGCGCATGTGTTAGCAGATTCTGGTGTGAAACCCCTCCCGAGTGGGTACATGAAAATGAGGTATTGGTGTCTTAGCCAATCCCTGCACGGCTACCCCTCCCTGGGCGGGGACTATGCAAATAGGTCTATAGTAATTAGGTCCGGGTAGAACGACCAATCAGAGAGGGTATGCAATAAGGTCGTGGGGCGACCAACCAGAGAGGACATGCAAATTAGGTCCGACAGGGCGACCAATCAGGGAAAGCCACGCCCCCTTTCCCCTCTATATAAGCAGCACTCTCTGGCTGCTCTGGGTCCCAGCTTCACGATGGGGTGCTCCTGCAATAAAGCTTGTTGAGAAGACCCTGGTCATCGCGTTCTTCTTCCCGGTCGAGCGAGCATAGATCGTCGCATCTTTCTTCCTGGTCGAGCAGACGCAGGATCTTCCTTCCTGGACGAGTGAACACAGATCATCCCGCTTCTTCCTGGTCGAGCGGTCGCGACACCTACTACTACTACACCACCTACAAGGAAATCCTGGGTATTTATAAGCACAAGCAGGGGAAAACAGGTGAAGACATTTTACCCCGTGCACTATGCAGCTGGTGTCACTAAACAGCAAAACAAGCTATGTGGGATAAACAAGATATTTGTCAGAGTGTGTTCAGCTGTTGTAGGCTGCTGAAAAACAAGTCTCTCATCAGGGTATATGGCTCCAGATAGCTGCAAAGTTGATAGGTGCTTTGTAGCCACTTTCTGCTTAAAGTTGGCTCCCAACATGTGGGGACAGGAGCAGGGCTTGGAAGCTGGTGGCCTTCAGCAGTTTCCTGCCTTCTCAGTGAGCATCAGCCTAAGCGGACAGAGCACATGTGGGTCTTTTGTGGTTAATGTAGCTATGTATTCACAAGATGCTGGGCTAGCACACTGACCTATGGAACCATAAGGTCTGTGTGAATTGTGGTGACTGTGTGTGTATGCGTGTGTGTGTGTGTGTGTGTGTGTGTGTGCAATACCAAAAGTGGGGACCCTGAGATACTTAGAGTTCTGTTAATTCCAGGCTAGACATATAATAAGATCTTGTTAATAGGAAGAAAAAACAGAATGAAATATTGAAAGAAGGAAATTAAGGAAGGAAGAAGAGACAATAAATTAGTTTTGAGTTTGAGTTGGTGTATTGTGATTAAACTCAGTGGCCCAAATCTCATTCTCACAGAGACAACTAAGTTTTAAAGTCATCGTTGGTCACAGATTGCACACAATTTTATTTTTCTGTACTGCTGTGGACCTCAGTGTCTCCGGTGCTCTTAGTGCAGAGTCTCCAGTCCCACAGTTTTTTATTTTTCTATGGAAAAAATTCCTCACTCTCTTATGAAGCTTTATCTATATATTTACAGAAGCACATATGAAATAAACCTATAATCTTGCTGAATGACGACAGTTTAGCATAGCACTGTTTGTGTCAGCTGCCTGAGCCCTCGTGGTGACATTTTGTACTTAGGTATAGGTTAACACACATTGCACAAGACATTATTGTTGCGTGTAATTTTAAAAATCCCAAGCTGGGCCGGCTAGCTGCTGGGATCAGTAGCTGCTCATTTCTCCTTGCCTGATACAGAACATGGCTGTCTGGCCCTGGTTCCCAAGACTGACTTTGTTAGCTCTTCAAACAGGTCCTTCCAGAGAAAGCCTGGAGGTATTGCTCCAGCTCCACAGGCTATCTACCCCGGTGGCTGGTCTGCAGAACTCCAGGGAGTACTCTGTGGTTTTTCCCCCTTTCCTGCCCACCTAAATCACCATAAATGGGAAACACCAGACAGCCTTCATATTTAATACCATCAATATTTGTATCAGTAAATCTCCAGCTCCAATATGCCCGTGCAAAGAACACACAACTCAGTTGTAATATTTATAAGAAGCACACCCAAGATTGGGCAGATATACCATTACACTACTCTACTCCCCAGCTATAAGATACCTTGCTACTTGTGGCTTCTCCAGGTCACGTGGTTGTGCTCCATCTTTTGCCTCCTCTTCCTCCATCTTCTCTTCTCTCCATCCCCCTGGCTCATCTTCCCCTCCTCCTTCCTCTATCTCTCTCTTCTCTAAAACGTGTAGCCTTTTTTATTCTGACCAGTTAAAGTGGGGAGGATGTTCACATGGAATCACCTGAGTATGTGTGCTTCTCCTCATCTGGAACAGGATAGCATCAGAATACAAACAGCACCAAGGCAATCCACTGTACAGCTAAGCACAGTGGCCACCCTGTAACACCAGCACTGAGGGGACCAACCTGGAGGAATCATGAGTTCAAGTCCAGCCTTGGCCTCAAAGTAAGACCACAACAACCATGATGGGGAAAAACTCTAAACGAGAGATAAGGATACAGAGGCAGGGGGTTAGAGGGCCTCAAACTGTTTTGATGCGGCCTAGGGTGGTGGCCCTATGAGTGTTAATCGGAGACCTGCCCCACCCAAAGACTGGGTGTCAACCTTGCTGTGGCCCTGACAGACAGCTCACTGTAATGTCCAATGCTGACCTGTCCTGTACCCAGCTCGGTGGTACAGCCCTTACTTTTCTTCACCCTTGAGAATGCCCCAGGTTAGCCCTCACCTTCACCCTGCCCCTCAGCACCACAGGGGAAAATGTAGGACCAGAGTAGGAGAGGGGGCTTCTGGGAAGGCTGAGCTTTCTGTCGGAATCTGTAATCCTAGAACTGCAAGTCCAGAGGTAAAGGAAAAGCAAAACCTGTTAAAGGGCGGTTTTTAGAAAGAAAAATACATGCAGTTCTGCCTAAAAGGTTTACAGGAACTGGAAGCCGACCTCAGGAGTCACAAGCCACCTTCTGCAGTTTCCTGACTTGGTTTTCCCTCTTCTCCTAAGTGTACAGATTGCTCCTAAAACATGCTGTGTAACAGCTTTTTCTAGAAGAAATCCTGAGAAAACCAGACCAGTTTCCTTATGCATTCTTCCCAGGGTCCTAAGAAAGCTCTGGCTTGGAGGGACCTAGTCAGAAGCTCAGAAAGTCATTGGCTGCCCGGACCGGGCTGATTTGCATAGCCACGCCCTTTCTGGGAAATGGAAACTGAAAATCTTGTTCCTAGTCAAGTCAGGCTGAAAACTCCAGGACTTGCAGGTTGCAAAGGTAAAAGCTCCGGACCTGGACCTATCATGGAAAAAGAACTCAAGAGCATCCCAGCCTGGAAACTGGACAAGTTCATAGAGGATCACCTCCTTCCAGACACCAGCTTTGGTTCTGATGTCAAATCAGCCATCAATATCGTGTGTGATTTCCTGAAGGAAAGATGCTTCCGAGGTACTGCCCACCCAGTGAGGGTCTCCAAGGTGGTGAAGGTGAGTCTTCCTCAGCCTGAGCTGACCAAGATGGGGTGAGAGGGGACTCTCCAAAGCCAGGCTGCAGCCCTGATCCCTCCTCCTCAACTCTGATCACACCTGGGCGGTGGGTTCTTTCCCCTGGGTCCCACATCTGTATTGGAGAAGGAGCCTCAGCTACAGTTTGTGTTCCCCACTCCCAGGCCACGCCCATTTCAGAGTCAGGGAAACTGAGGCCCAAATAGGCAAAGCATTGCTGGAGAGTGGCAGGTCAGAGGATCAAACCGTTGCAGCTCTGTATGACATCGGGGAACTGAACTACCTTCTCCATGCTCAGTGTTCTCAGTCCACAAGCCGGGATGGCAAGGACACATAGACTAAATCAAATGTGACACAGAGGACAGAACAGGACCCTCCTGCTGCGTGACTGGATTGATGGACCCTCTCTAAGCTCAGTTCTAGGTCTATCAAGTCGAATTTCATGATGATGGTACCTAACTCTCAGGCTCTGTGAAGGCTGCAGAAATCAAGGTTTATCTTGCTTGTATTTTTATATGTTTAGTTGTGAGAGGGGGCTCTGTATGCATTACTGCAGGTTCTCTTAAGATCGAAGAGTGGGTGTCCGATCCCTTAGAGCTGAGGTTACATAGGTGGCTGTGAGCTGGCCTACTTGGGTCATCTGCAGGAACAGCTGGCACGTTTGACGACTGACCCCCTCTCCATCTGCAGATGTGACAATGTGTAATGCCCCCTCTTGACAGGGGCTGGTGCTCACGTGTGTTAGTGATGATTCTCAGCATTTGATTTAGGGAGGCTCTTCTCAGTGGGAATTCTCTTTAAAATAATTGTTTTCCAGATGTTGATCACTTTTTATGACTTTTCAGTTGCTCTATGATCCTGTGTGTTTTTCCGTATTACAGTGTTCTATAGTGTCACTTATTACTATTCCTGACTCATTCCTTTAGATTCTTCCCCTCCCCCACTCCCATACACACTTCCTCTTCTCTCTCTCTCTCACAGACACACACACACACACACACACACACACACACACACACACACACAAACTCCACAGGTAAACGTGGACGTTTGTCTTTCACAGTCTGCTTTACCTTCTGTACCATGAGGGGATCCAGAACCCTCTATTTTCCTGCATAGATCCTGAGGTCACTCTTCAGGGCTGACTAGTATTCCACTGCACATGTGGCAGCTTGCTCTATCCATTCATCTATCATCCTCAGTGTTGGATTCTTAGGCTCTTCAGAATCTGGACTGCCCATCATGGCTCTCCCTGTCATTCTCAATGTTGTCTTTCAGGGTGGCTCCTCAGGAAAAGGCACCACACTCAAGGGAAAGTCAGATGCTGACCTGGTGGTGTTCCTTAACAATCTCACCAGCTTTGAGGATCAGTTAACCCAATGGGGAGAGTTCATCAGGGAGATTGAGACACAGCTGTGTGAGGTCCAGCGTGAGAGACATTTTAGAGTCAAGTTTGAGGTCCAGAGTTCCTGGAGGTCCAACACCGGGTGTCTGAGCTTCAAGCTGAGTGCCCCCCACCTTCATCAAGAGGTGGAGTTTGATGTGCTTCCAGCCTTTGATGTCCTGGGTAAGTCAGCCTGGCAGAGAACTTCAGCTCACCCTTCTGCATGCCTTCATCCTCCCTTCTAGTTCCACCTGTGTGTGTGTGTGTGTGTGTGTGTGTGTGTGTATGCATGTGTGTGCATGTGTGTGTTTCATAAATGTTCTCTTATGTGTGGGAGTGTGTATGTGTGTATTTATGTGTATTTTTGTGTAAATGTGTCTTATGTGTGTGTACATGTGTCTATGTATGTATGCGTATGTGCATGTGTGTATGTGTGTGTATGTGTGTAAGTGCATGTGTGCGTTTTGTAGGTGTTCTCTTGTGTGTGGGTATGTGTATTCGTGTGTATGTGTGTGCATATGTGTGTTTTGTAGGTGTTCTCTTGTGTGTGGGTGTGATCCTGAGCCATGGCTAACACATCTCAAAAGTCATCTATCTTTTTGAGACCTTGAGGCCTTTTCTCTGATTCCTGGAATTTCTACATGGGTCCTCAAGCTTGTGAGCCAAGCATGTTACTGACTGAGCCGTCTTCCCAGTTCACACCTTCCATCCCTTAACTGAAAACTCTAATATTTGAGAAATTCACCTTAAGAGAGTATCTCTTTAAAGCTGAGCTGGGGAGGAGGGATTTTAAAAATCTGACAGTGGGGAGAGAGAATCCATCCCAGAAGGACATCAAGTGGTGAGCTGGCTCAGTTAGGGGAGGGAGTCACACTAGATGCTTCCTTAACATACCAGTCCTATTCATGGCTGGCTATGCATTGTGTCTTCCTAAACATGAGACAGTGTAGACTTCACTGAAAATAACAAACTTATGAGTCTTCTCCCAAAGAATGGGAACCTCAGAGCTGGGCAGAGACCTGGGGTGTCTGAGGAGGGTTTGTGCAGGATGCAGATCCTCTCAGTGGAGCTCTGTTCCTTTGGTAAAACTGCAGATGCAGCCACCACTGTCCCAACCACCCACATGCACACACATGTCATTAAACATTAAAAGATCTCATCCTGAGTTTTGATGGAAATCTCAATTATTCAATTTTACCAATGAAGACTTACAAGCCAGATGCTGTGGTAAAAGCCTCCTAGCTCAGGGAGGCAGAGAAAGCACCCAGCTGACCTTCCTCCTCAGCCAGAGTGTTCCAGAATGCATCCCCTCTCTCACACCATCTCAAAAAACTTCTTTCAAACTCTCTTCTTCTTCCTTTGGGCCTGTCTATGCCTCCTCTTGACTCTCTCTTATGCTCTATGGTTTTTTTCTTAATAATTCCATGTTCACTTCCGGTCAACCAGTGCTTGCTTTGCCTCTTAATCTATACTTAACTTTATTTAATCCTGTTTACAGTCTTCAAGCAGAAAGTTCCTGGATTAAAGGTGTGTGCAAAGGCTGAGCTACACCACAACTAAAACCAGGTTTTTCCAGTGAACAACTCAATCTCAGGGTTCCCAGTTTGATCAAATATCCTGCAACAATTTTGTACCAGGCCTGACACACAGTGTGTCTCCAATATTACAAATTGCCCAAACTCAGGGAACACCTCTGAGAGTACAGTGGGACTTAAAGGAACTTGTAGAATACTTGAGCCTTTACATTTGGGGGACACCACCCCCTGTTGGCCACTATGTATACTGCTGCTATCACCTTAGAGACAAGGCCACTAGCCTTTGGCTCCGGAGAGAGATAAAAACAGTGCAGAGTCTCAGGCAGCAGGGACTGAGAGGGCCAATCTGGGAATAGCACCAGGACAGTCTGCTGTGGGAAACTGCAAGAGGCTTCGAAGCTTGCTCAGAGGAGGGGGCTCAGTGGGGTTGACCCAGAAATGAGCCAGGAGGGGCCTCCCCCAGAAACCTGTCTGGGTCATGGACTTCCTCAGCCTCTGCAGCTTTCTACAGCAGAGGCGACTCCACCACAGAAGGAATGCCTTGGGAATGGTGGTGTGGGCGACAGCCAAAGAGTGGACCACAGCCCTAGCCCTACACAAGCTGACACAGGCCATGAGCCGTATTGTAATCTAGACACTGAAACTGAAAATAAGCCCATGAGGAAGAGACCACCCTGGTCACTGAGTGACTGGCTTGTCTGAGCTCCAACCAAGAGTGACTTTGCCCTGTGCCAACACACAGCCTGATGGTGTAGCCTGCTGTATGACACACACGTGCACACACTTAAGGCACAGCCTGCAGCCTGCCTAGTCTAATCACATGTGTACACACACCCATACACACATCTATTCCATAGCCTGCTGCCCATCAAGTGTACAAGTGTACAGGAAGGACACATACACACACACACACACACACACACACACACACACACACACACACACACTGCCATACCTTGTTCCTGTCAGGAAGTGGGCAAACAAAACCACATGATATTAAGTAACGTACTACAGAAAATTATGCAGTGAAAACCTAGTGTCTGGGGAGACACCTTAGTGTATGCAATCCATACACAAAATGGGGTAGAGACTCTGTCAGCATGAAATGTGATACAGGAATGCAGCAGACCGCTCCACAGTAAACTTTGACACAAGCAGGAGTATGCACGGTTAATAACCATGTAGAAGCGACTGGAACCAGACATGGTTGGTCATTATCCAATGACCGTGTAACTGCCTTGTGTGTGACTACAGTGTCCTGGTTCCTGCCACCACTGTCTCCAGGCTTGTGAGGAAGGCACTGGAGTAGAACCCATTGGTGGTACAGACTTGTAGTGCACAGCGTGTGTGTGGTCCTGAGGAGTGGTGGGGCAGATGGTCACATGTGGACTGATCCCTGCTGTGGAAAAGCTCTGCCTGTTCACTGAACCCCATAGCCACTGACCTTGTCACCTCAGAGAGACTTAAAAACCTCATAGAAGAGCTGAGATGTTAAAATGAATGAAACCTCCTTTTCAGGCCATGTTAGCATACACAGCAAGCCAGATCCCAAAATTTATTCCAGTCTCATCTCGGAATGTAGCTCCCTGAGAAAGGAGGGTGAGTTCTCTTCCTGCTTCACGGAGCTCCAGCGGAACTTCCTGAAGCAGCGCCCAGCCAAGGTGAAGAGTCTCATCCGCCTGGTCAAGCACTGGTACCAACTGGTAAGGCGTCTGGCCCAGGCTCTGCGGGCCCAGGAAGTAGGAAGGGAATGAGAGAAAGTTGAGAACTGAAGAAAGATATCAAGGGAGGGAGACACTGAAGGATGGAGGAGGGACAGGAGAGAGGGATGGGAGGAGGGAGGACTGGGGGAGAATGGAGGACTCAGGGAGGACTCAGGGAGGACTCAGGGAGGACTCAGGGAGGAGGGAGATCTCAGGGAACAGGGAGGACTCAGAGAGGAGGGAGGACTTTCCATGTTTGTCATGAGTGATTTTTTTTCTAGCCTTGTGTTCAGTCAACTAACTCACTCTTCAGCTGCATCTAATTTGTCATTCATGTGTTTGTGGAAATTATTTAAATTCTGGCTGGGAGTTTGAAGCCTGCCTTTGGTTATTGAACTCCTGGATGAAAGACACACTCACAGCCTGTACACTTTTAAAGAGCTTTACACGGCACAGTCGCTGGGCAGCTCCCTGCCCTCCATGTTGTTAGAATCTACTTTCCTATCCAGAAGACAGCTTCCCACTTACTATCTCTGTCATCTGGGCTGTGCTTAGCTCCAACTGCTCAGCCCTCAGGGCCAAACTCTCTCGACTCTTAACCAATGGAGGCCACTTTTCCCTCCTCAGTGTTCTTCCCTCTCCTCCAAGCCCATGAACCCTAAACCCCACCTATGTCTCTTCTATTCTGCTATTGACTGGTGGCATCTTTATCGACCAATCATAAATAACAGGTGAGGGGGTGTCACACAGCTTGTGTCTAAGTGTAGACTCTCTCCTCACTGGGGCAACCAGCTTTGGGGACCCAAGTTATCAACAGAGGACAAACAGCAACAAGGGAACCTGATACACCTGTGCCCTTTCTATCCTTAGATTTCTCCCCCTTTTTCTCATTGCCTTTCCCTTCTCAGTGTAAGGAGAAGCTGGGGAAGCCGCTCCCCCAACAGTATGCCCTGGAGCTGCTCACAGTCTATGTCTGGGAGCATAAGAGTAATGTCACCGAGTTCGACACAGCCCAGGGCTTCCGGACCGTCTTGGAACTGGTCACCAAGTACACACAGCTTCGAATCTACTGGACAGAGTATTATGACTTTCAACACCAGGATGTCTCCAAATACCTGCACACACAGTTCAGAAAAGCCAGGTAGTCAGCCCCACGTGGCTCTGCTCCCCATCAGTGCCAGGCTGCACCTGTGTGGAAAGGGGGAGGTGAGAGCTCTGTGTCAGTGAAGTGTCTCCTGTACTGAGCACTTTCCTGCTGTCATTTGATTGACAATTGACATGAGGCCCCATAGCCCCTGGAGGGAGGCAGGGCTGGACTCTTCTGCCTGCATGAGGAGACCAAGGCTCTGACATTGTCCAGATGGAGCAGCAAAGGAACGGAAGTGTGTGGACTGAGAACTGAAATATTTGTTGCGGACCAATACTTTGCTGGTTTGGCTTGGGCTGCTGCTCAGGTCCACAGGGCAAGAATGTAGACAAGGCAGAGGTTCTGTAGTCAAGTCTGGTTACTCCTTTATTCCCCTCTTTGACTCCTCTTGACTCTCTACTAGCACATATTCACTCTTCACTCATATTGCTCTTAGCCGTACTAACTGTATATTCCTCTTTATTGACTGTATATATTCTTACAAGGAAATCCTGGGTATTTATAAGCACACGCAGGTGAACACAGGTGAAGACATTTTACTGTAGGAGGCGGTCCTTGCTGATGCCTGAGTGCGTAAGGTAACAAACCGCGCATGCACAGGGTTTTTTTGGGCACGCCTAATTTCCGACGTCACATCCACCATTAGACTGCGCATGTACAGCGCAGAGGAACCTGGGAGTTTGAGCAAGCAGCCAATCATGATTGTCCACTCCAAGGGCTATATAAACGGGATACCACGTCCGACCGCCCTCTTTTATGATTGCTCTTGCTATTCTTCTGTCTTACTCTCTCTGTCTCCCCCAATCAGGTTGAAGGAATAAATCACCACGAAAGAATCCCCACGTGTTCGTGTGAGTTCCTGCGGGCAGGGATACCACGCGCGTTACATTTTACCACATGCACCATGCAGCTGGGGTCACTAAACAGCAAAACAAGGTATGTGGGATAAACAAGATATTTGTTAGAGTGTGCTCAGCTGTTCTAGGCTGCTGAAAAACCAAGTCTCTATCAGGGTAAATGGTTCCAGATGGCTGCAAAGATGATAGCTGCTTTCTAGCCGCTTTCTGCTTAAAGTTGGTTCCCTACAGGTCCCCCTTTAAAGAAAATTTCTTTTTTCAAAAGGGAAGGTTGGGAAAACTTACAGAAACCATGCCTGTCCTAGGTTGGAACAAAGGACCCCAGCCTCCCTTAAGATGGTGAGGCCTCCCTTTTTAGGGGCAAGGGTTTTGATATGTTCTCTTAGCCGTCATTGACTATCCGGCTTAGCGCGTAAGTTAGGGGTTAATTCTCGTCAATCTTGATGACAGAGGTTCTAAAGTCCCCTACACTTCCAGCCTGTAATAATGGACCTGTATGGGTTTCATTTGAATCTCATGTGTTGTCATACAAAAGTCTATTGAACCGCATGAACCTGAGAGACAAGAGACTTAATAATGTCTAAATAGTTGGTATAAAAGCAACACTCTTTAAGGCAACACACAACTTCCCCTGTTGGAGAAATAAAACGTCTAAGCCTTGTACCCACAAATTTTCAGTAGAAGAAATACCAATGAAATCCTTGAATTTGCATCAACTTAGTAACAATTATACAGATTTCTATCAATGAATTATGACTGTGTAATCAATTTTAGCTCTTTTTTCCTGTTCCAATAAAACCACCACTTCTCCCCAGAAACACAGCCTAATGTTAACCACCTCAGTCCCCAAGTTCAGGGAATTGGGGCACCGACTCTTCATTAACTTCTTCAAGCTGAATATGGGTGTTGAGATATTAGAAGAGAGATGAGGGGAAGGGGAAATTGAGAAGCCTCTGATGTCTGTGTTAACTGCATCCAGCTGGAAGTCCAGGGCATCAGTGAACATGCAGGTGACAAGAGGATTCATTCACCAAGGCTGTGTATTCTGTAATATACAAATCTCAAAACAAATTTTAGTATCAAGGTAATTATTTTGATTCTCTGGAATCTAGTGTTCTGGAGGCCTACCTCTGTCATGTCTGATCCATATAATTCTGGAAGATAGAACTACTACCTTAATGACCTCATCAGAAAACTCATAGAAAAACCTTTTTCCCAAAAATCAGCCTTTCCTTAAGCCAGTAACCAGAAAAACCTTTACATTAAGTTTTTATCCAGAGGAAAAATATAACTACACATCTCAGAATCACACACATTTTAAAAGTTAAATCAATTAACATTATCATTCTGCTCAGTTCTCTGTCTAGAGCAACCTTCTATTTTATCTATTTATCTGTTTGGCTCTCTTGATTCAGAGCAGCCTGTAATTTACTCCTTTTGTCTTTAAAGCCTTTTTCATCTGTTTTTACTCGCTTATTTCTTGCCCCATTTTTGTTTCTATAACCTTTATCTATCTGTTTGGCTCTCTTAACTCAGAGCAGCCTGCAATTTACTCCTCGTATCTTTAAAGCCTTTTTTTTTTCATCTATTTATCTATTTCTATTCACTTATTTCTTGCCCCATTTTCGTTACTATGACCTACTGGTCTCCCTGTAATCACCTTTATTTCACTTCTGAATTCAGCCAGCTCCGTCAGTTGACTGGTTCCCCAGTGCAGGAGCGAGGATGGCTGCTTCTAATTCCTGCGGTGTCCTTCACTGTATCCGGCTTACTGGAGCCTCACTTTGGGCGCAACTCTGTTGAGGCTCGTTCTGCCCCACGCTTGGCGCCAAACTGTTGGGGACCTATCTGCTTTTCTGGTTAAGGGGTCGCGGTCTCCAAGAGTGGAGACAAAACAGAGGTTCTGTAGTCAAGTCTGGTTACTTCTTTATTCCCCTCTTTGACTCCTCTTCACTCATATTGCTCTTAACCGTACTGAATGTATATTTCTCTTTATTGACTGAATATATATTTACAAGGAAATCCTGGGTATTTATAAGCACACACAGGAGAACACAGGTGAAAACATTTTACCACGTGCACTATGCAGCTGGGATCACTAAACAGCAAAACAAGCTATGTGGGATAACCAAGATATTTGTCAGAGTGTGCTCAGCTGTTGTAGGCTGCTGAACAACCAAGTCTCTATCAGAGAAAGTGGTTCCAGATGGCTGCAAAGATGATAGCTGCTTTCTAGCCGCTTTCTGCTTAAAGTCGGCTCCCTACAAATATTCCAGCATTAATCTAAGTCACAGAGGTTGGGAAGCTGTAAACAACAGAGTACTGTGTCACCCTAGGGAGTGACATGTCTTCATCCTGTGTTGTGTTCAGTTTTCCCATGAGACAGGCTGGCCCAACTCTCCCCATCTCACAGATCAGAGAGCCTGAGGGACCTGCCCCAGGACACACAGCTAACAAAGGGCAGAGGATTTGAACCCAGGCCTTCCAGGTCATATCCAAGGATCCCTCCAGTCTTGCTGTATGCTGTGGGGCAGGGAAAAAGAACAAACTTTGGACAAAGATGCTCTGCTGGGCTCTTCCCCCGTCCCTGTGCAGTGGTACCTGAGGCACTGGCCAGCTGCATAATTCCCTCCCTGAATGTTGCTCTGCAGGCCTGTGTTACTGGACCCCGTTGACCCAACAGGAAACGTTGCAGGTTCAAACTCAGAGGGCTGGCGACGACTAGCAGGAGAGGCTGCCACCTGGCTTTGGTACCCATGCTTTAAGAACAGGGATGGTTCCCTCATGTGCTCCTGGGTTGTTCCAGTGAGACCCTGTCTTCATCCTGTCCCCTTGCACACAGCTCTGGTCACTCCTTTTATTTGGAGAATATTCTCACTAAGTCATAGTCTTTTACTAAAGGTCTCCACAATCCCCATTGAGGCCAGCTGCTTGCTTTGTTTTACAGCCATTTTAGCACCATTCAGAAATATCAGGGGCTGGCAACATGGCTCAGTGGGTAAAGACCCTGCCCTCCCTGACGACCTGGGTTTGATCCCTAGAACCCATATGGTAGAAGGAGAAAAAACCAAATCCTCCAAGTTGTCCTGTGGCCTTCATCTCTGTGCTGCTACACATGTGGACATGTACACACACAATCACAGAAACTCACACAAAACACACTCATGGACACATGTACACACAAACACAAACACACACACAAAACACTGACACGCACATACACACACTAACACACATGGAGAGTGTAAAGTAGATTCAGAACTAAGGACACTGGCTCAAGGATGCGCATCTAGTGACTGGTGGGGCTTGGATCCTGTGGAGTCTGTACCCACTGTCAGGTCCATGAAGCAGCCTGTATTTCCTGTCTCATTGTCATGTGACCAATGGGACCCAGTGGGGCTGTGTCACAGACACAGAGGCACAGAGGGACCTGCACTTGGACCTGTCCCCTCCTGGGGCAGGGTCTGCCTAATGCTAGGAAAGTGATGATGTCACGTGTGATCTCAGGGTGGGGATGAACATGGCTGCAGGGATGTGGGAAAGAAACCTCAGGAGGTCAGGAAAGAAGTGAGAGGGGACCTGGAGGGAGGCAGCTGTGGGAACAGTGGCCTGTAGTGCTGTCCTGCAGCAGAGAGGTGGCGAGTCTCTGATTTGGCAGACCTGTTACTGAAGAAGTGGACTGTAGGTGGGGCCATATGGACCCGTAGTGTATGTAGTCATAAAGATGTCCTGATGGATATGTTTCCAACCTGGAAATGTGCTGGCCCCCTTTCTGAGGAGCTCCAGGTGTCCAGTCACATTTCCCACCCCAGGGCTGGTTTACATCCCCTTCCATGTAGGAATGCAGGCTCCTGACATGATTGTGTCTTTTCATTACAGATGGAGGTTTCTGTACCTTTCTAGCAGGTTAGCTTTTGTTTTTTGTTGTGGTGTGTTTGATGTGGGTTTTTGCAGTGTAGCCCAGACTGGCCTGAATCTGAACATTCTTCTGCCATAGTGCAGGGATGACTGCAAGGTAAGCTTGATGTTCTGACCTTGCCCTGCCTTCCCTCCATCCTTGGGTAGATGAGAACTGAACACGCATCCATCTGCTGTGAGCAAGTGTCATCCTGTGAGCCCAACAGCACCTGCCCAGGAGGCTCTGGAGTCAGGGGCATGTGCTGCTCTGTTGCAGGTTCTTGTCCCAGTGAGGGAAGGCCACACCTGGATCAGACTCCATGCTTCTGATGCCTGTCTACCATGTTTGATTCCTGTCCAAATCACAGACAGACTTCCTCAACAGACTCATAAGCGGAGGAAAGAACTCAAGTTTGACTTCCATCTTTCCACTTGTTGGGAGGTTCTGTCCAAGAATGTCTGATCAACAACAATAAACTACAGCAGGTGCCATAAGGGTGTGTGTGGTCTCTGAGGGATGGTCCCTAGAGGTACAGTACAAGTGTGTGTGTGTGTGTGTGTGTGTGTGTGTGTGTGTGTGTGTGTGCGTGTGTGTGTGTGTGTGTGTGTTCATGGTTCAACTAGACATATTTATTTGAGCACTTACTATATACTCTACATGATCCAGACATCCAGCAATGGTTAGAACAAAACCAAACTGCTATAGTTTCAATGTGAGTTGGGTTGGGATCCTTCCAGGTCTCTTCTTACACATACACTCAAGAGAGGAACCCTTGGTTTCTTCTGTCCATGTCCCCAAGACAAGATTCTAGCCCTGCCCTATCTGACACAGAAGCTGTTCCCTGGCCACACATGGACATGGAACAATGAGTCTGTAGCCTATGCACACAGGTTAAACTTGAGTGGCTACAACATGCAGGCTGGGGTCCCACGGGTGCGAGGAAAGTAAAAAGTGTCTGGGATTTTTGACACATGTGACTTTGAAACGTGGACATTGGTCTCAATGACCAGCTTTGATTGTGGCTTTCTTTCTCTCTTTCTGAGACATGAGTTTATGATGTGACACACATTGGCCTGGAACTCACAAGTATCCTCCTCCCTCAGTCTCTCAAGTTCTGGAAACACACACACACACACACACACACACACACACACACACCCCTAATGGTTCCACCAATCAAGTTGTGAACTTTTAGTTTGTTTCTCACAGTGAAAGGACTCACAGGTGTGCTCACCTCATGGACACCTGATCACTAAGAGTGCAAGGCAATGAGCAGGACCACCAGCTCCCAAAGCCTTCTCCTGTCACTAACACACACTCTCTGAATAACTCTGTGTGTGTGTGTGTCCTTCCAGCCCCTGTTCATTCAGTTCTCACTCAAGTGGCCTTCACAAAGAGGAACCCAGTGTCCTGAGTATAAGAAGATGCCCTCCACCACAGAACATGTCACCCTCTGCCTTGTGCTTTGTCTGAATCCTCGGGGGACCCAGTGATGCTGGTCTATTCTCTCAGTTCTCTTCTCTCAGTCTTTCCTTTTCTGAAATACCCTGAGATACACAGAGAGGGTTTTAATAAACAATGGCCAGGGCTTCCCAATGTCTCTTGTCAAGCAGAGGGGAATCAATATGTCAGCTTTCATGCACCCCATGTGAAAGCAAGTCCGCACATGATGCATAATGGCCACATCTCATTTCTCTATGATGGAGTGACCCTTGTGTGGACCCTGGAGAGCCTCCCCAATGATAAACAGCATGTAGGTTAACAGCAGGATACAGGAATAAGCAATGGGAAGCCTAAAGGAGGAGCCTCATCGTGGCTGGATCGTTTCCGTGACAACAGTGATGCAGGGTCTCTCACTGAGAGAAAGATGTACACAGCTGACATTTCCATATCAGAGCATCTGACAGTCATGTTGTGCAGCGCCATGCTTGCTCCAGACTGGATCTGCTCAAGAACCCTTTGCCCTAAGCAAGGCACTCATCCCGGCCCTTCCTAAGGGATGCTACATGGTGCTGACTTACCATGCATCCTGGGCAGGGAAGTGGCAGGGCTTGACAACAGATACTTTGGGTTTCCAAGTCCTGCCTTCAACTTTGACCTTCTGCCACGCCACAGGCCAGTGCTCCCTTCTCTCCAGTGCCCACCCACTCAGAAAGTAGTATATGCCCGTAGAGAGGAAGCATTACTCTGTCCACCGTGATAGCACAGGGTTCTATTCTCCAGGAAGTCTCTTCATTTACACTGAGTGGTTCCAACTCTGAAACTGGATTTAAGTCAGTTACTTGGGGAGGAATCTGCTGTGACATCTGCTGCCCTCAGCCCCATTCAACCCTCAGGGTTCCTTCAAATGGTCCACGATGGTTCATCTTCAGCGTCAACTTCACTAGCCTCAGACCCCAAATGGAAACACACCTCTGGGTGTGTCTGTGAGCACACTTCCACAAATGTCTGCAGATCGATTCACAATGCTCTGTGACAAGCTGTGGTCCACGTCCTCATCTGTGGTGATCTGTCTGGATTCACACTGGGTACATGGCCTTTGGGAATACCAAGTCTCAGCACGGTTTACAAGCTTTTTTTTTTTAATTGGATATTTTATTTACATTTCAGATGCTAATCCCTTTCCCCATTTCCCTTCCCCAGAAAACCCCTATCCCATGCCCCCCTTTTCCATTTGGCTTTTATACAAATTTTTAAATGTTAATCAAGGGCTTTGTAAGTATGGTAATGCTCAATCAGAAGGGTAACCTAATACCCAATCTAGCTATGTAAACTATCTTTGACTAGTGGAGACATGTGAACTTCTGCCTCCATGCCCCCTCTCTCTTTCTCTCTCTTTTTCTCTCTCATTACCGAGCTTCTCATGTACTTCATCTTCTCCTCTCCTTTCTCCAACTTTTCCTCTTGGTGCTCCTTTCCCCTTAGCTCCTCCCTACATATTACCCTTCCTGTTAAAATAAAGCTTTTCTCTCAGAATACAATTAGAGCACAATTATTCCTATTTGTACCAGTGAGGTACAAGATAGTCTTAAAACCCATTCCATCCTTTTGTTGACTAGCCAGAACCTCTGCCGTCTCTCTTGACTAGAACACTTAGTTTTGAATCTGGCTTTTTCTTGGCTTTAGAATGAATGTCAGCTGAGAACCCTCCACTCAGATCTTTTCTCTCAAGGTAAATAGCCTGGATTGGCTATGAGTCTATAGGTCTTCAATGCTGTCAGAAATCCAGAATGACTAAATTAACTGAATTTATGGGAAGCAATAAGCATAGCTTCTAAAAATTAGCCAATTTATAGAGACCGCTGAACACCTGGACAACCCCTATACTACTGAATGTTGGAGCATCAAATCTTCAGCCTTCTGGCCCAAACTCATCTGACAGACCTTAGTGCTGCAGAATTATTAAGGGCTGGTTACTCTGTCTAGGCAGATATATCAGTCGACTATTCTGCAAGTGTGTCCTTTTCTGTAGATGGAGAGAGGCAATTCTTGCCTGGTGGCTGTCTCACCACAACAGGAGTAACTCCAATGATGCTCAATTTCTTCTTAGAATCCAAGACGGGAAGCTGTCAGGAGCAGACAGGCCTCTAATCAAAATGAACATTAATATAGAAATATTTGTGACGTCAATTCTATGGATTTCTGACGTTTTGAAATCCAACTATCCATGTAAGGTAACCTGGACTGCTGTCTGTTATCTCCTCTCAGCTATTTCTAAATGAAATATAGAAAACACCCTAACAATAAACTCAAAGTCATGAAGTTACTATAGTCCCTTAACTCACAGGTTAGTCATCCTAAGTCAGTTAAAAAAGTTAAAGAAGGACTGGGTCTAAGTCTTGTATTTCTAAATGTGTTATACAGGCACAATGTCCATGAGAGTATCTGTATTCATTTCACTTTCATATCGATGAGAGGCTTATACCAATGAAAACCTTACATTTGAAATCCAAGTGAATTTTGTACCATTTAAGAAATTGTAACTTCATCTTGATACTAAATTATACAGATTTCTACCAATAGGTTATTGTCAGTTCTCTCTCTGACCGGCAGACAGGAACAAAACAAGTGGGAGTTCTTCTCAACACAGTTTATTCAGGATCCTTTACAATCTCCTCTCTGGAGGCCCTCCCCTCCAGCTCCCTAAATGCCATCCTTTTATACCCCTGCTTGTCCCAATCAGCACCTGCCACGTGGGCATGCCTCATTGGTGCACGTCAAACAGCCTGATTCTCGTGGCAGTGAGTCTACGCAGTAGTTCTGCCGTTGTGGATCAGTTAGGGAAAGGCGCGCGGCAGGCAAACTGCCAAGAAGCAGCACCATTCATAAGATTTGACAGGTGCCATTCATAAGATTTGGCCCAGGCACCATTTTAGCTGGCTGTGCTGCTGCACCTGCTCCTCACAGGTTATGGCTATGCCATAAATCCTAGCTAATCCTCCCTGTTCCAACAAAATCACTGCTGTTCCCCAGAGAGACAGCCCCATATTAACCACCTTAGTCCCCAAGCCCGGGGAATAGGGGCGTTGACTCTTCTTTAACTTCTTCAAGCTGATTATGGGCGTCGAGTCATCAGAAGAGGGGTGGGGGGAAGAGCAAATTGATAGGCCTCCGACGCTGTGTCCTCACTGCATCCAGATGGAACTCCCAGACACCGGAGGTTTGAATAGGTCCTCTCGTTTTGCTTGATCAGTAGATACACCAGGGCTGTGCATTCGGCAATATACAATTATCTGGACAAGTTTTAGTATCAAGAAAAAAAATTTTTTTCCCTAGAGGGCTGACATTTTTTTTTCAAAGATGTTGGTTCTAACAACTTTTTCCCCCCTTTTATGTAGTTGGTTATAATATTTACATTTCAATTTTTATCCTCTTATTCCATTTCCCCCACCACCCAGGAACCCCTTATCCCATCCCCCCTCCTTATATCCCTTCTATGAGGCTGTGCCCGAACAAACCCTCACTACCCCCTCCTCACGCTCTCCCCCTTCTGTGTTGGTTTTTCATGGGACCAAGAATCTTCTCTCCCACCCATGCCCAGCAAGGCCGTCCTCCCCTACATATACCACTAGAGTCGTAGGTCCCTCCCTATGTGCTCCCGGGCTGGTGGTTCAGACCCTGGGGGGTTCTGGATTGTTTGGTATTGTTGCTTTCCTCTTGGGGTTACAAACCCTTTCTGCTCCCTCAGTCTTCTAAGTTCTCCCTTGGGAAACCCTTGATCATATCAGGGGTTAGCTGTGAGCATCGTCCTCTGAATGAGTCAGTCTCTGGCAGTTCTCTAAGGAGACAGCTATAATATGTTCTTGACAGCGTTCATTTCCTGTTTTCTACGTCAACGTCTAGCTTAGGTGACAGTACATGGGATGCATGTTCAGGTGGAATGGTCTCCTGATGGCTCCTCCTTCAGTTTCTGTTCCATGTTTTGCTTCCATAATTGCTCCCTTGAGTATTTTTGTTACTGGTTCTAAGTAGAACTGAGGCATCCCCTCTTGGTCTTTCTTCTTCATGAGCTTCACGTGGTCTGTGGGTTGAGTCTTCGCTATTCTAAGTTTTTGGGCTAACATCCACTTAACAGTGAGTAAATACCATGTGTGTTCTTTTGTGATTGGGTTAACTCACTCAGGATGGTAATTTCTAGATCCATCCATTTGACTATAAATTTCTCGAATTCATTATTTTTAATAGCTGAGTAATACTCCATTGTGTAGATGTACCACATTTTTTGTATCCATTCTTCCACTGAGGGACATCTTGGTTCTTTCCAGCTTCTGGCTATTATAAATAAGGTTGCTATGAACATAGTGGAGCATATGTCCTTGTTATATGTTGGAGCGTCTTTTGGGTATATGCCCAGGAGTGGTATAGCTGGATCCTCAGGTAATGCTATGTCCAGTTTTCTGAGGAACCGCCAGACTGATTTCCAGAGTGGTTGTACCAGTTTGCAATTCCACCAACAGTGGAGGAGTGTTCCTCTTTCTCCGCATCCTCGCCAGCATCTACTATCACCTGAGTTTTTGACCTTAGCCATTCTGCCTGGTGTGAGGTGGTATCTCAGGGTTGTTTTGATTTGCATTTCCCTGATGACTAAGGATGTTGAGCATTTCTTAAGGTGCTTCTCAGCCATTCAAGTTTCCTCTGTTGAGAATTCTTTGTTTAGCTCTGTTCCCCATTTTTTAATGGGGTTATATTGTTTTCTAAAGTATAGTTTCTTGAGTTCTTTGTAAATCTTGGATATTAGCCCTCTATCGGATGTGGGATTGGTTAAGATCTTTTCCCAATCTGTTGGTTGCCATTTTGTCTTATTGACAATGTCCTTTGCCTTACAGAAGCTTTGCAATTTTATGAGGTCTCATTTGTCAATTCTTGATCTTAGAGCATAAGCCATTGGTGTTCTGTTCAGAAACTTTTCCCCTGTGCCTAGGTATTCGAGGGTCTTCCCCACCTTCTCTTCTATTAGTCTCAGTGTATCTGGTTTTAAGTGAAGGTCTTTTATCCACTTGGATTTGAGTTTTGTACAAGGAGATAAGCATGGATCGATTTGCATTTTTCTACATATTGACCTCCAGTTGAACCAGCACCATTTGCTAAAAATGCTGTCCTTTTTCCACTGGATGGTTTTAGCTCCTTTGTCAAAGATCAAGTGACCATAGGTATGTGGGCTCATTTCTGGGTCTTCAATTCTATTCCACTGATCTTCCTGCCTGTATCTGTGCCAATACCATGCAGTTTTTATTACTATTGCCCTGTAGTACAGTTTGAGGTCAGGGATGGTGATTCCCCCCGAAGTTCTTTTGTTGTTGAGAATAGTTCTCGCTATCCTGGGTTTTTTGTTGTTCCAAATAAATTTGCAAATTGCTCTTTCTATCTCTATGAAGAATTGATTTGGAATTTTGATGGGGATTGCATTGAATCTATAGATTGCTTTTGGCAAGATGGCCATTTTAACTAAATTAATCCTGCCAATCCAGGAAAATGGGAGATCTTTCCATCTTCTGAGGTCTTCTTCTATTTCTTTCTTCAGAGACTTGAAGTTCTTGTCATACAGATCTTTCACTTGCTTGGTTAGGTTCACTCCAAGATATTTTATATTGTTTGTGACTATTGTCAAGGGTGTCATTAGCCTAATTTCTTTCTCAGCCTGTTTATCTTTTGAGTATAGGAAGGCTACTGATTTGTTTGAGTTGATTTTATATCCAGCCACTTTACTGAAGTTGTTTATCAGGTTTAGGAGTTCTCTGATGGAAATTTTAGGGTCACTTAAGTATACTATCATATCATCTGCAAATAGAGAAATTTTGACTTCTTCCTTTCCTATTTGTATCCCTTTGATTTCCTTTTGTTGTCTAATCGCTCTAGCTAGGACTTCCAGTACTATACTGAATAGGTAAGTGAGAGTGGACAGCCTCGTGTAGTCCCTGATCTTAGTGGGATTGCTTCAAGTTTCTCTCCATTTAGTTTGATGTTGGCTACTGGCTTGCTGTATATTGCTTTTTACTATGTTTAGGTATGGACCTTGAATTCCTGCTCTTTGCAGTACTTTTAACATGAAGGGATGTTGAATTTTGTCAAATGCTTTCTCAGCATCCAGTGAGATGATCATGTGATTTTTTTCTTTGAGTTTATTTATGTAGTTGATTACATTGATGGATTTTCGAATATTGAACCAACCCTGCATTCCTGGGATAAAGCCTACTTGATCATGATGGATGATTGCTTTGATGTGTTCTTGGATTCTGTTTGTGAGAATTTTATTGAGTATTTTTGCATCAATATTCATAAGAGAGATTGGTCTGTAGTTCTCTTTCTTTGTTGGGTCTTTGTGAGGCTTTGGTATGAGCGTAATTATAGCTTCATAGAACGAATTGGGTATTGTTCCTTCTGTTTCTATTCTGTGGAATAGTTTGAAGAGAATTGGTATTAGGTCTTCCTGGAAGGTCTGGTAGAATTCTACACTAAAACCATCTGGCCCTGGACTTTTTTTGGTGGGGAGATTTTTGATGACTGCTTCTATTTCTTTAGGGATTATAGGGCTGTTTAGATGGTTTATCTGCTCCTCGTTTAACTTTGGTACCTGGTATCTATCTAGAAAGCTGTCCATTTCATCCAGATTTTCCAATTTTGTTGAGTATAG